>JAEMWC010000171.1:1067500-1132500 GCA_016490735.1 Pachyseris speciosa | reverse complement strand
ATTATTTTTTTTATGGCTGCTGTCTGCTCAGGGACAATGTATACTTGAGAAGGTAAGTTGATACAGATAGTTGTTGCTGTTTGTTAAAAAACAAAACAAACAAAAAAAGCGCGTTTGTGGTACACTTAAATGCACTTCCCACCTAAAAAGTGTTGTTTAATTCTTGAAATTATAAAACTTAAACTAGAAGTTTTAGCAATGTGAATCAAATCAAATTAATGCTAACATTAAATGAAACAATTTGAGTTGCTTAAGGCAACCGATGCAAGCTCAGTAATTTTACTAAATACGATATTTGAAGGTTAAAAACGTATCTTAAACAGTGACGGAATAAATGATTACTTTATTTTCAACCGGAACTTAAAACGTTACCTTCATTCGCACAAACATCAAAACTTTATTTTATACTGTCCATGAACTAAATTCCCTATTACAATTATAACAAAGTGTACAATAAAGCCATTATTCAAAGTATTGGCCTAAGAAAAATAGTTGCGCATAAACAAATACTGGAACAGTTCGTGCTTTCAAATGGATTACCCTAATGAATTACATGATTCCGACACATAAGTTTAATTTGAGTGGCGAAACATTTTGTTGTATCTGAAAAATTACTGTACTACAAAAAACGTTTTCACAGAGGTTGTAATGCATGGGGGTTCACATAATTTAATTCAATTTTATAAAGCTAAAAATTGTATGTCAAAGATTCATCAGAAACAGAGAAAAGTTTTAAAATCACGGCTGTCTGTGAGAGTTCGTGTACGTGCGCGCTAAACGCGGAAAGTACCTAAGCTTAATAACTCTGAAGACGTCAAGTACTTAAGTTTATGTCAAAACCGACCAAGAACCAGTCGAAAAAAGCAAAGAAAGATTAGCAAATAATTGTTTTAATAGATTTGGCAGTTTTACAAAGTGTTACGCTTCTGGTTTGTGGCACCTATTTACAATGGTAGTCTGAGGAAAAACCTTTTTACAACAATGTTTAAATTATAAGCTTAAGCATACGGTAAATTTCATTTGAATCTATTTTTTAAATTGAGGGGAAATTAAAATGTAATTTGCTATAAGAATGGGTCCAACACAGAAATCCTGAAAACCTTCTTCACAAACAAACTGACGATAAACTTGAAAACCAAATTTGAGAGTAGGCTTAACTTCTTGCCGAGCCATACAAAAGTTGAGCACATAAAAAAAGACAACGCTTATCTGGCTTATCGGTTGACCGTACGTTTTTTGAAGAAAACGACTAAATAAAAGGTCAACGGTAAATACCTTCTCCAATCGTCGAAAAGGCTACATCGGGCCACTGCGTAAATCGCACATCCTTCGTCTTTAGTCATGCTCGAAGCACAGCGGGAAAATTTATGTGTTGTCGAATGCAGGCGCGGCGCGAATACAATCCCTTTCACAACGCTTTAGATACATCCAAAAAGCCGTCCATCAAGCCTTGATATAATTCTTCCCAGAGTGGCCAGTTAAAAATATTTTCACAGTCTAACACATCTTCAGGTGACCTAGTCGAAGTGGCGGAAGGAGAGTGGAGTCGAACGAGGTATCGCACAGCGTTGACGTGGACGTCGTTAGTCCACTGACTTGATCTAAAGTTTTATGCTTCGGACTAGAAATTTTCCATCACTTAGTTGAATTTGACGTCAAATCTCCCATTTTGGCGACCTTTTCAGCTTTTCACCACAGCTCTTTCACCACACAAGTCTTTTCACAGTCTAACACATCTTCAGGTGACCTAGTCGAAGTGGCGGAACGAGAGAGTCGAACGAGGTATCGCACAGCGTTCATGTGCTCGTTAATCCACTGACTTGGTCTAAGGTTTTATGAGACAGGATGAACCAAATTTCAAAATCATTTCACCGTTTTGAATATAGTTAAGCTTCGGACTAGAAATTTCCCATTACTTTGTTAAACTTGACCGCATATGCCCACCCCAGCTACAGCGCTGTCTCAAGCAAACCGTCGCTTCGTTTCAGAAGGCCGATTCACTTTCTGTGATTGGTTAAACAAAATGACGTGTGAATCGCGAGGTGTGGAGAATCTACGATTCGATGACAAACATAGCGGGCAATGTCTTCCTTCGTAATTTTAACCAAAGAAAAAAATTGCAAAACATTTCATTTTTGGTTTATCGTGAACTAAAAAAACTGTCAGAACAAGAGCGGATAGGCCTGTTTTCAGAGCATCTCTCTCTCTCTCCCTCTCTCAACTAACACTTGTGATTTCTGGTATGAATGCATTAATATGCAAAAACAAAAAAAGGTACAAAATAATAAAGAAAAATTGTCAACTATTTTCCCAAAGAAGTACAAATACACTTGCCTCGATCCAAGCCCACTCATAATAAATATCCACAAAAATATGAATACAATCTTCCGTCTGTACAACATTTAACCCCCAAATTTCAATACAACCTTTTGTTTTTACATTTATTAGTAAGCTCTTGCTTGCTGGCTCAGCAACAAATAACTTTCAAAACCATGAGAAGTTAAGTGAGAGAAACAATGTCTACAAGGTCTAAATAATAAGTCAGTAGTGCATGAATGGGTGGGGCAGGGGTTCTGAACCTTCAACTGATTGTACTTTTTTCTTCTGGTTCTACCCCTTACGTAGCAGTATCTACTTACGTCTTAACTTTGTTGCAGAGTCTAACAAAATTGCAAATTCATCACAACTTATCATTGTTCTTACCACCTTGGGAATGCCACTTTTTTGGTAGCCGCTTCAGTACACGTCTATTATTTCTATTTCGGTATTGTAACCGTTTTCTCCATTTTTACTTTGCTTCAGTGTTGCCCCTGAAAAAGGTTAGTCATGTCTCGCCGTAATATATGGCATTAAAAGTTACCCTTTTCGACCATCATTTTGTTTCTTTGCCTTATATCTACCTTTTTATGGGATATATAATTATATATTGTTATTTCCGGTTTCACTTGTAATAATGATAACAATGATAATAATAATAATAATAATGATAACAATGATAATAATAATAATAATAATAATAAAATACTTACATAGCGCTATTTACATAAGAATGACCAGTAGCGCTTTACAATAATTCACTTACTTAAAAATCCTATCCAAATGATATGAATATACAATGTAAAATACAATTAAAAAATAAATTTCCCTCACTTGGTGGCGGGCCATGAGCCCTGGGAACGAAGTTCCACCGTCACCCCGTGTTGTGAATGGTTTCACATTACGTTCAGTTATCTTCTTAAAACGTGATCTCCGAAGCCTACAAGGTGACCGGTTACTCAGTAGATTTTTATCCACATACGTTTTCTTAGTCTCATAGACCTTGTTTTTCTCCCCAAGACTTATTTGTTCCTTTATTGCTTTTGCAGGGAAGTTCTGAGCCTGTGCCTGGCAAATTTGACATGAAAGCTCTTGTGCCGGAAGGTACTCAGTGTTCATATTGACGTTCGTCACAGTTACTTTAATATTAGTTATTTTAATATTTCAATTTTTCTCTTACTGAAATGATGTCTGAAATGATGTTATTTCTAGCTAGCTAGCTAGCTAGCTGGCTACCAAGCGCCACATTAAGGTTTCGTCTCTGCTCTTCGAGTAAGCGGACTCTTGCCGTTACTTTGCAACTAATTCTTTGCTCAAATTAGTACAGAGAGTCTCAAACCAAAGACTTCATCGTAGATATGATTACGAGAAAACAAAGAATATATTTGTGAACTGCTATGAGTAATGTATACTGGGTTTCTGCTTCAAACTCTCTTCCTTTACAATTAAGGGCTAATAATTTCGCAAAAATGCTTAAACTACTGCATATGAATATACTGTTTGTCAGTTCTTTTTTGTTGCCGATGGTATTTTTTCCTTACATGTCGCCTTTCATGATTTTGCAGCTTTGACTGATTATTATACCTATGATGGCTCGCTGACTACTCCTCCCTTGGCAGAGTGCGTCAAATGGGTTGTCTTCAAGAAACCATTGGAAGTTTCCGCTCAACAGGTACAATAACGTGTTATTTGTAAACACTTAAACATTGGAGAAAAGATATGAATATATTTTATCTTTTCATTGGTTAAAAGTTCTTAAATTAATCAACCGGCACACGAAACTGAAAGGTGAATTGTCGATTCAGGAGTCTTGGTTCTATTAGACATTTGCTCAAACAAACAAAGTTAGCTCAGTTTCGAAGGTTTGTATAAAAATTGTACTTTTTCCATGCATACTGTTGATTACACAAAATACAACGGCTACCCATTCGGGCTTGGTTTAGGTCGGTTTCATGAATCTGCCCCGAGTTAAGGTAACCAAGAGCCGGATATTTCCGTATCTGCCCCAAGTTAAGGTAGCCAAGAGCCGGATATTTCCGTATCTGCCCCAAGTTAAGATGACCAACACGAGCCGGATATTTCCGTATCTGCCTCAAGTTCCAAGAGCCGGTTATTACCGTATCCGGTCCAAGTTACGGTAACTAAGAGCCGGATATTTCCGTATCTGCCCCAAGTTAAGGTAACCAAGAGCCGGGTATTACCATATCTGTCCCAAGTTATTTCCTCGAATAAGCACCCACCCCCACGGCAAGATAGCAAATAAGCGCCCCCCTCCTCCCTCAACTTTCTTACATAGTTGGTCACTGTATTTATAATCAGCTTAACCGGCATCAGTACATGTAGGAGAACAGTTTATTTTCCGCTAAGTCACTTTCAGTTATTTCTATCTCCACGTGCTTGCAGACTTCTTCTATAGGCATTAGTCAAAATATAATGACTTAAGTTACAGTTCGTTGAAAAAGCTTAAATAAGCGCCCCCTATCGATCAAGCTCGCACCCTCAAATAAGCGCCCCCTCTTTCAGTGGCCGAAATTTTAATTAAACACTCGGGAGCTTAATCGAGGATTTATACGACAATCGACAGTTATACTCACATTAAGTGTAAATTTGGTTTTTATTTTTAGATGACAGCCTTTAGAGAACTTCTTGACGGCAACGGCCAGCCACTGGTTGGAAACTATCGCCCACCGTGTCCACTACACTCGCGTACAGTTGCAGCTTCCTTTAAGTGAAGATAAAGGTATTTGTACTGTCGGATTCAGTACAACACGCCTTCAGTGAAGGCCTGTGTGTGAAAGCCATCCATTTTGCTCTAGGATAGAGAAATAAGAGTGTTGCTATTTTTTACAATTACTGTGATGAAGTGTCAGAACGTTCAGGCTTTAGCAAAAAAAATTGATGATCAGGAAAAGGCGAGAGCGGTACGTATTTTGAGAAAGTTTTGATTGAGGCTTTTCGTATTACCAATAGAGGTAAAATTTGTATGTTTAGGGCTGGCTGATTGCAATAAAGACCTTGTACGGTTTACGTTGCTGTGAATTTGTATAGTCCGCTACATTGTTACCGTGCCTCGTCATCAAACCGTTACCGTTCCTTTGCGCATGCTCAATTGTTCTCTCAGGATTTTTACGAGAGCACGGATAAACCCGAAGTCGCTGAAAAATAACGAGAGTAAAGAACTTTGAGCTAGCCGTCCAATACTGTGCTACATTAAGCGAACAAACGTATCCCTTAAATTTAAAGGGTATCGTGTAACTCCCTCCACCGGTCTCCACCATGCAGAACTCGGCTTATTAATGTTGAGCATCGTTTTCAGGAGGCTGCGAAGACGTGCGCCGTCGCGGACACTTGTATTTCCCTTTTCTCGCAAAACAAATTCCGTCTATATTTGGCGAACAGTAACAGTAACTCAATTTTCTTTGGTTTGCTTGTTACCTTGTCAGAGCTCGCAATTTTCATTCGCTTACTTACAACAGCGGTCACCTGCCTAGGCGGATACGAGAAATTCTGAGAGGACTGCTCGAGTAGGTCTCAACCACAACAAAATTATAAACTGCATTTTTGTCCTCCCCTAAGAGGACGCCTCTCCTGACCAGACACTAGAATGCGCTCTAAATGGTGTGTAGTTGCGGAACGTTTCTGTGAAATAAAGCTTCTAATTATTATATGAAAAAACAACGTTTTCTTGATAAGTTATTATTGCAATGGTAATGGTTTGTATACCGCACATATCACATAGTTTCATGGCGGTTTACAAGTCTTCCGTCTTGGGTGGGATTGGACGTCAGCCTGAGGCGCCTCTGCTAGCCGCTATCAGTCCATTATTGTCCTAAAATAAAACTAAAACAAATTCTTCCTACAATTTAGTATCTAAGGGCTCTCTTTCCCTTGGTTTAGTCCCAGTGTAGCATTGAGAAACTCTGTTAAAATAATATTTTAAGACTTGCTTGAACTTCGGAAGTCGCCAGCAACACAGCAAAGGGTTGCCTACTGAGTTCAGAAAGGAACAAGTTATTTCGAGGCCGGTGGAAACAAGAAACATCTCGGGATAAGAGTAGCATGGAACACAAAAATACACCACGCAATGCAGTACATAAAATGGCGCGATGAGAAAGAGGGAGATGAAAATTAACAGCGCCATAACTTTCGCCAAGCGACCTTCCTTGTCGGCGAAGGGCTGTTGGTGAGCAACATGTACATGGCCTTGTAGGAAAAAAAAAAACAAACAAACAAATCCAGACATAGGAACAGGAGGTCAAAGAAAGCTAGACCCTTAATGCAAGTATACTTTCGTGTCATCAATTCAATATTCCGGTATGTGAAACAATGGATGATACTGAAATAAAGAAATGATGCTCGCGAACTAAAAAAAATAAAAAATAAATAAAAAAAGTTTACTAAAACTAAAAACAAATCCTGATGCATGAACCTGATGTTTGAACCAATTTTCAGAGATATCCAATTGTTTTGATTTCTGAATGCTACATTGTATTGTTTGCATCATTTACGACAAATGAGTTAAGGGTGAAGACTTCTTGTCTGATAACATTTTGACTGTCAATATTTTTTACCCACATGCCTGTTACACGTGTAGTTTACTTACATACGCATTAGCAGAATAGCTGCCATACATCTGAGACTGTTCAGGGTGTTGTTCATAATAATATGTTTTTGCTTCCAAATCTAAAAAAAAAAAAGGTTTCGGCTCTACCAAGCTCCATTATTTTTACGAAGACAAAGAATTACACAGGAAAAAAAAGAGATCTGCACCAGTATGCTCATTGAACAGTGAAGACAAGGCCCACAATGAAGAAGCTATTCTCAAACACGAGCGTTGTTATTCCAAATCAAATGAAATAAAACTATAGCACGGTTATAGTCAGGTTTATTCTTCGACGAGTCATAATACTTCGATACTTGAGAGGTTTCACCACAGGGAAAAGTCTGTCAAGCGAAACCAAAGCAACGTGTGCGAGAGATGCACCGACCAGAGTGGATGAGAGAGAGTAAATCACTTAGAGCGACAAGACAGGTTTTGCGCTACTGCAATTGAAAACAGCCAGGATGCTTGAACTGGTGAAAGAATCAACCCAACGAGTAAATCAGCGGTCACCATGGATTGGAGAATAAAGTTTGACGGCGAGGAACGCAAGTTTTTCAGTGGATCTTTCCACACTGCAGAAACAACAAAAGCGTTACTCAATATGATAAGAGGGTTGATCAAACACACGATGGACTTGCCGCCAACAACCACAGGATAGGTCGCTATACTTTTAGTCGTTAATTAGCCTGCTGTCAGTTTTTCATGACACGATTCACTCAATGTTTGTAGTGATATTGGTTTACCGATGAATCGTAAGGGCATCTCGGTGCAATTTGAAACCTGAAAACTACCGGTATCAGAGAATGGTTTTTTTTTCTCAGTTTCAGGCGAAATTCATTTCAATGGACTGTCACAGAAACTGTGTCAACAGATCCTTAACGTAACCAAATGATGGATAGGAAGTTGACGAACATCTGCATAGCATCAGGCCAATTTTAAAGTTTATTTCTTAAGCAAACGTTTTTATCCAGGCAAAAAGGAGGCAATGTGACTGGCCAATCACAGATCAAGTGGAAACACTTGCTAATACTAAGACGCTGTTAATCTGTCACTGCATGATGCTTTTGGGCACCCAATTATCGTATGAAGGCACTTTGTATCTATGGATCTGTTGAATAGTCGTATTTCTTTCACAATATGAATGCGGAAACACATAATTGCCATCTGAAGCGCTTATTTCAACAAAGAAGTTGAAAGCTTTCTTCCTGAGTTCTTGCTTACGACAGCTGTTCCTATTCTTGCGAACTTGACCTGTTGTGCGCTTAAGAATAAAGATAACCTAAAAATGACAATGACGGAAACGCATAGATTAGCACCACGATTTTCAGTCTTGTGTGTGTCTTAACAGCTTTCCAACATTTAAAATAAGTTTAACGAAAAACTCTGAACATGAATTACCCATACACTCCCAGCTGTGAGCACGGGTACATTTCTCTACCGTTATTGTTAAAAAAGCTTTTGCAGTCTTTCCGGTGTTTTTTTACTTTCATTAATTGGGTAAATTACAAGAATAACCTAATCATATGTGAGAATGAATATACATGAAAATCATATATTTGAACTGCGGATTAAAGGATGAATATGTGAATGATCATCGCAGTTATGAACACCACTTAAGCAGTAGCAAAACTAAAGCTTGAAAAAAATTCAGCCTGAATTTTTTTTCGGCAGGCTTTTTCTTCATGACTACTATGATCATTCACATATTCAATAGCCTAATCATCACTGCTAAAAACACCCGAACACCTGGGTATAAAACCGGAAACACTCTACCGAAAGGGAAAACGTCATGAAACGTTGGTTTCCATATTTTGTACTCATATCATTGTTCATGTAATAAAATATTTTGTTTCGGTTTGTTCAACAGACCCGAGGAGACGCGACACGTTGAGTCGCAATTATCGAGCGCGCTTGCATGTTTCGCTCTCTTTTTTTAAGATGTTTATTATCCCAGTTCCAAGCGAGTGCCGATTCTTTACTGACTATCCCCAAGAAAAATAAAAGGTCGCTATGCGGAGTAGAACCTGGGGAAGGGTTTTTCCTTATGACCCAGAATGCACACCAAACCTCACCAAACCTAACCTTTTTCGGTGGCTCCAGTTTCTCCTCGTGCACACGTACCGTAATGGTGGACGGAGATGAGGAAGTTTCGTAATCTGAATCAGTTGCTCAGAAATATTAACTGTGCGAAAGAAAAGGTACGTCCACATCTACATCAAGAAAGAAAACATTTTATCAAACAACAGAGGGTAGAGTTGGCCTCAATAGTTAAAGCTTTAAGAGACATTTCAAGCTTCAAGAGTGTAGTAAGAATCCACGCGGATGAACTCTCCATCGAAGAATTTCGTCGTTGCTTTCAGAAATCACGGATCCCAGTGATAATAAGTGAGCCATTTTGGAGAATCAGTGGCACAAAAACGCAGTCATGTCCTGCCATGGTGCGACTGGTCAATTTCTTAAAGTTGTTTAAGGACGATTATCTCGAATGCGGGGAAGACAGTGATGGGTATTCTATCGAGGTTAAATTGCAAGATTTCTTGATTTACACGAGACGATTTGAAGGCAAATTTCCTTTGTATATATTCGATGCTTCGGTACCTCACTGGAAAGGCACATCAAGGAAACCAACCATCATCGCTACATTTTTCTCCTCACCGACGTTTTTTAAGCATTTAGATTACATGAAGTGTGTTGGAAAAAGAAATTGTCCGCCATGGAAATGGCTGTTAATGGGTCCGAAGAATTCTGGAACGTCTGTTCATATTGATCCTCTTGGGACAAGTGCATGGAATAGGTTGTTTTATGGAGAGAAATTATGGTTGCTTTTTCCACCGGTAACCTCAGCTGATTTATTGAACTTGAATGACAAAGACTGTTACTCTGTATGGCTAACTGCCATGTACCAAAGAATCCAGTGTAACTCCTGGCCTCTAGAATGTCAGCCTGCGATTATATTTCAGCATCCTGGAGATGTTGTGTTTGTTCCTCCGGGCTGGTGGCATGTTGTTCTGAACTTAAGAACCAGTAGAGCTGTCTCTCAGAATTTTGTGAGTGAGGAGAATTTTACTCTGGCATGGGAAAAGACTGTAAAGGAAAATGCATACCTGGCCAAACTGTGGTCAAATGCTCTGCTAAAGTATCGTAATGGTCATGTTACACTAACTTGTTAGCTGTGCCAGTATTAGATGCTAGTTAAATTGGAGTTCAAGTGAGTGTCTAAAGTAATGCCAGTAATAAATGTCTGCTTTCTTACTTAAGACCTTTAACTGACTGGTAAATACTGCACTGAGAAGCTAAGGTTATTGAGCAAGGAGCAATTTCAGAATTCTCAGCCACTTCATTTGTATGTGTCACAGGATTCTGAAGAACAAAGGATTGAGCAGTTAGTAAGCTAGTAAAAAGGGAGGAAGGAAGAATGAAGAAGGATCAAGGAAGGAAAGAAGGAACATTAATGAAGTAGGTGAGGTCCAATAAGCAATAACTGAACTAAATATGCCACAAAATCAGCATAGACGATCCCTGACTATTTGACTGTAAGAGAAAATTGATGAAAAAGCTAGATAATTGTTTAAGGACTTTAAAAAATAATGTGAAAAAATAGCAGAATGTTGCATCAGAAAGTGATCAGTAAGTATACATTGTGCTAGAGTAGACTCACTGGCTAAATAATGAAGAATTATGGCAGTATGTTCTATTCTGACTAAGGATGAGATATGCAATTATAGGCCATTCCAGAGTTTGTGCAGGGAAGTGGGGCAAGTTACAAATCTTAACCAATCGATAAATTGACACCACCACATGAAAGATAACATTAAGAATGGCCATTTGACCAAGTTTGATGATTTTGCATTCAATGAGACCAAGTTATGGGCTGTAAAACATAGGTCAAAATCCATACAATCGTCTCTAATTTTGAGGCTGCATCCCCCAAAACCATACATGTATAAACTCCATCAAACTTGGAAAATGGCCAATCTCAATGTTATCGATTAGTTAAAATTTGAAACTCGTCCCAGTTCCCTACGCAACTCTGAAACAGCCAATTGCTCTTTTCATTGATATGATGTTCATCAGACAGTTGCGGTCATGGCAATAGTGACAAAATCACGTTATCTTAATGTATGTTTCATAAATGTTTGTGCTATTGGGGAAACATGCGTGAAAACGCAACCATGAAGCAATATGGCTTAGAATTTTGAAAAAATTTAACTTGAAATATTTGCTTTCTTTAGAAATAAAATCCCAAGTCAAATCCTGGAGATTTGATGACCCTCACTGGAGACTGGGAGGCACCCAGATAATCTCTGAGAGTTGGTGTATAATTTTACTGGTACCTTTCTGTACGCTAGTTGGAAAGCATTCTTGTGGAGGAAAGGTATACATACATTATGTCTAAGTGCAGAAGTGCTGTCTGCTGAAAATGTTGGAACGGCTGGTATATCAATAGCTTTTACCATTTCCTCTATAGGAGATGGATTTTCCATTGAATCCTTGCCAGTTATAGTGTCCAGAATGAGTACAGACTAGCAGAGAGATATTCAGCAGATTTAAAATTCAGTTGCACACTTTTATTCGAAGTAACAACTTACTCAAATTACATATTGTTATTGATATACTCATGAAGAGAACAAAGACTATTCATACCATGATTGCGTGTTCATTTCTTGGGTCAGGGTTGGCGTAGTGGTGAGAGCACTTGCCTTCCACCAATGTGGCCCGGGTTCGATTCCCGGACTCGGTGTCATAAGTGGGTTGAGTTTGTTGGTTCTCTACTCTGCTCCGAGAGGTTTTTCTCCGGGTACTCCGGTTTTCCCCTCTCCACAAAAACCAACACTTCTAAATTCCAATTCCATCCGGAACGCTCGAACGTTTATTAATCCCTGGCTCGGGAGAATGGGCAACCACTCCTCACGTTATCGAGCTTAAATAATTGATTTGATTTGATTTTGGATCCTATAATTATGTGCTGTTTACATGAGAAAACTCAGGCTAGTTACGTGTTTTGTGGGAGAGAAGATTGGGTACAAGGATGGATTGAGGCGCGTGGGGTGTCGTAGGAAGAAAAATGTAAACCAGATGCTGTTTTTTTAGGTATTTTAAATCGACTTTTCGGCAATGCTAACTTCTTCAGGGTGCGAAGCTAAATACCGTTAAAAGGTTAGTTAAAAGTAGCTCATGTGTCTGATTGCAGCACTCGCACACGTGCCACATGAGATAGCGTTCGCCGGCGTGCGAGTAAGCAAAAAAAGAGTTATTCACATGAAACTTAAGTCTTGGTTAAGGCCACTAGGACCCCTAGTCCCATATTTGAATATCAACCTCATCTCCTGCTTTTTACGGTATTCTTGGTTGGCTAGCCCTGCCTTCAATACAGCAACCTTCATGTCCTCCAGTGTATGATTTGTTTGGTTGAAGTGGGCAGGTACAGAAAGGTCATTCCCCCCGTTGATGACATCTCTGCGGTGCTCTTGAAAGCTTGTCTGCCAACCTGCGTCCAGTCTCCCCAATGTACACTGTCGATGGACATTTGTTGCATGACAGGCAATAAACCACGTATTCCGTGATAAAGGAGAAATGTCCCGTTATGTTAACAAGCCCTTTGGGTGTTGAAATTGTGGATGATGAATTAACATGGGGACATGTGCGGCAAATGGTCCTGCTACAAGGCAACAGCACCTTTTAACGGTATTTAGTCTCGCACCCTGAAGAAGGCAGCATTGCCGAAACGTCGGTTTAATATATCTGAAATAACAGTGTCTGGTTTTACATTTTTCGAATTAACATTAAGTAACTACGCTGCGCAGGATTTTCAATGTTTAATAATAATAACAATAATAATCCCAGAATCAAGACCAAGGTCTACGCAAAACCAACTAATACGGGCCTTCTACTCCACTACCAGAGCCACGTGGATAATCGGTACAAGCGCAGTCTAATTACCACCATGTTAGATAGAGCTTACCGCATATCTTCCGACTGGTCGTACTTCTCAGCTTGAGATTGTATTCTTAAAGCTTGAGTACCCGAGGCACTTATTCAATCTGGCTGACAAACAATTCGTAGATTCCAAGGTAGCAGACCAGCAGCAAATTCCATCAACCGACACGACTGCAGCCCCCATACGAGTTGTCATACCATTTAAAGATCAGGGATACTTCACAAATTAATGTGATCAAGTAAGCTGAAGCCACTCAAAAGGCACCATTTCACCCCCCCCCCCCCCCATTTCAAAATCCTGGATCCGCGCCTGCGCACAGGTTACATTGAAATTTATAAACTAAACATTGTTGGTTAACAATGGCTGGCTTGACTTCTCGAAATTTAAGGTCTTCTTTGAGTTTTCTGCTGATGAACACAGGCTGAATTGTGGTCTTGATTTTTGAGCTGAGGGCTGTAAGACGTTTTTTCACTACATTAGCAGAGACCTGATCTTTAAATGAAAACGTAAAGCTTGTGGGATGTGGCTCGAGTGACAAAGATACTTCACAAATTAATGTGATCAAGTAAGCTGAAGCCACTCAAAAGGCACTAAGGCCACAAGGTAGCGGGCATTACTCCTTAAATCTACCAAAGCAAACTAAGATTGAGCCCAAGCATTAGCAGCCATGGACAGCTGTTTCGGCCTTGTTATGCCTCATCAGCATGGCATAGCTAATGCTCAGGCTCAAGTACCCACATATCAATAAAACAAGCAATGAAAACGTAAAGGTTGTGGGATGTGGCTGGAGTGACAAGGATACTTCACAAATTAATGTGATCAAGTAAGCTGAAGCCACTCAAAAGGCACTAAGGCCACAAGGTAGCGGGCATTACTCCTTAAATCTACCAAAGCAAACTAAGATTGAGCCCAAGCATTAGCAGCCATGGACAGCTGTTTCGGCCTTGTTAGGCCTCATCAGCATGGCATAGCTAATTTTGTTTTTGGTATTTCGGTGGTCCTCCAGGCGAAGTGCAATGCCCGGAAGTCATAAAAGCAGAAAAAGAAAATACAGAATTAAAAATGACCACCGAGGAGAGGGAGCACCCCCTAAACCGGGACGGCTCACATAACTCGCCGGGGAGTCGAACCCCGCCTCCCCCACAGAAGTACAAAAGCAGGAAAATACAGTATAAAAAGACCCATGGCTCAGTAGGCCGAATTAAGGGGACCAAGCGCAAAGGTGAAACAAACAAAAAAAAGAAAAACAAAAACGATAAAAAACCGAAAAAGCAGAGGAAATAAAAACCAATGAAGACAGGGGGAAACGACAAAAGGCTCAGAACGAAAGAAGCCAAACTGCAGTACAACCAATTAAGGAGACCGCGCGAAAGGCGAGAAAAACAAAGACAAAAGAAACCAAACCGCAGTACAACCAATTAAGGAGACCGCACGAAAGGCGAGAAAAACAAAGACAAACGAAACCAAACCCGGTACAACCAATTAAGGAGACCGCGCGAAAGGCGAGAAAAACAAAGGAAGATGAAAGAAACCAAACCGCAGTACTACCAACTAAGGAGACCGAACGAAAGGTTAGAAAAAAAAAACCTAGAAAGAACACACAAGGGACGCACCAGACACAGAGCCAAACACCATTGCCGCCCCACTGACGAACAAAGTAGCCACGACGACGAACTGAGTTAAAACGCTTAAAAAACAGGGGAAGGTTAAAACGAAGACGGGCTTTTAGACAGGCAATGAGACGCACGGCGCTAGGGGGTTCAGAGCGAAAACGATAGTTATTCCGTTGAACCCACACTAAATATGTACAAACGTTTAAGAGATAAGAGAAGACCCGGGGCACACACCGTAATTCATCGGAGGAAAAACCAAAAAGAGCATGACGAACACAAATAGACGGAGCCAGAGGGGAAGCCAGGGACAGGAACGACTGGACCTAGGCAAACCCGCTCTGGACTAGAGGGCAGGCAAAGAAAAGATGCTCCGGGCACTCAGTGTGATAACCACAGAAGCAGGCCAAAGGATAATTATAACCAAAAGAAACAAGACGGCCCGCGGTGTACAAGACGCCATGTGCAACTTTCCAATTGAGGTCAGAGACCTTACGATCTAGAGGTCGAAAAAACAGAGACCGCCAGGTCGCAGGCCAGTCGAGCACACCGAAGGAAGGGAGAAACTTAGAAACACAATGAGGTTCAACAGGATTGAGCAGCAAAAACAACTGATATACGGACTTACAGGAGATGGAAGACACAGGAAAGGGGCCACCAGCAGTGGCACCAAGAACCAGATCAGAAGACGAAGAAGAACCACCAAAAGCAGACCAAGCTCGAAAAAGGGAGACACAAAAGGTCGGAAAATGAGCAGCAGGGAAAGAAGATGGATCCGAAAAAAACGCAAAAGGAGTAACACCATACCTGTCAAGTAACCAATACGTGAGAAGATAAACCCACCCATTTGGAGACACCAACATACGACGAACCCACTGGACAAGAAGAGAATACACCTTAAATTCCACAGACACAACATAAAAACCGCCAGCCTCCTTAGGCTGGTAAAGAACCTTTCGAGCCACAAGATCAGGTTTACTGGACCAGAAAAAATGAAAGACCTTGCGATTGAGCTCAGCCCGGACCCAGGGAGGCATGTGGACAAGAGAAGTCACTTACCAGATCCGGGAGAGCGCAAGGGCATTGATGATAATGGCTTTACCGGTATACGACAAGGCACGAAACCGCCAGGCGTCCAAACAACAAGCAACGGAATCCAGCCTGGGACGCCAATAGGCTAGTTTCGAATTGTGGGAGAACAAAAGAACAGAGTCGAGTTCAGGGGAATAATTTGCATTTTCTTTTGTCAAAAACAAAGGAAAATGCAAATTATTTCCCTCAGCCTCGACTCTGTTCTTTTGTTCCCCCACAATTCGAAACTAGCCTATTGACCTCGTCCATGTCCCCATGTCCAACGTAAACACCTAGGATCTTAATATACCCAGAAGTCCACTTGATGGCAACTGGGGCATCGGTGCGCCCACGCCAAGGGCCAAGCCAGAGACCTTCACATTTGCTCATATTTAACTTAGATCCCGTACCCATTTCAAAGCTACTGTAGGTACCAAAAACTGCATGAATAGCCGGATCAGAAACTGCAGTGACTAAAGTATAAAGGGAAAGGACAGGAAGACTACAAACGAGGCCAGAAGGCCGCAAGCCCACAATAGATGGATGGGCGCGAAGGTTGGCTGCCAAAACCTCAATGGAGACTGAGAGATCAGATACAAAAGAGGAGAGAGAGGGCAACCCTGGCGCACACCACGGGAAGGCCAGAAAAAGTCAGAAATATAACCGTTAATAAGAAGAGCACTTCGAATATCAGTATAAAGGAGACGGACCCAAGCGACCCAATGTGAATAGCCTCTTTAATCCTACGGGTGTACCAATGTGGGTCTCGGTCAATAACTAACTTCCTCCCAGAGCGGATTTGAGAGGTTATGAGATGGCGGACGGTCAGGATTGTTCTGGCTCCGTCGACGAAGTCGTTTGGGAAACAGACACTGAGTTATACCCGCTTGCACTCGAAGGATCTGATTTGCAATACCTTGAGCTAAAAGGAGAGCGCTTAACATGGACAAGCGACATAGAATCCTTGAAGAAATTTGTCGAAAGTTGTCTACAACAGCAAGGAAAGTGGTCTTCGCCCGGCGGAAATACTAAGCAATTTAAAAGCTGCAACAACAAGCTTGTCATAACCTGGTACAACAAGAAGGAACTTACTCTTGTTTTTCAAGGACAAGATGGTTCTGTTTTAAAAGAGAAATTGGTTAAACTGGTTCAAGACAAACCGGAGACGATAACCCACTCGCCAGATCGATCCACAAGCCATGATGAAATTAAACAGACGACAGATGCTGGAGTGAACTCTGTATTAGAAGACTCTTTATTTGCTGAACTAAATGATATAAAACACAATCTGATGGTATTGAAGAAGCAGGTTGAAGAAAATACAAGATCGTTATCGGCACAAACAGCCTACGGGATAGTGAGAGTCCAACTGCCTGTTCTGAGGAAATTATCGACCTTATAAGCTGGGCCAAAAGTGTAACACAAGAGACTGAAGTAGTCTTATCAAGCTTGACAGCCCGCTCCGACGATGACCAACTAGCAAGCCAAGTAGAGGAAGTAAACTCAAACCTAAAGAAATTTTGCTGCCAAAACAAATGGAAGATGATTGCTCACTCCAACATCAGTGCCGAACATCATCTTAACCGTAGTGGTCTTCACCTAAATAAAATAGGAACATCTCGACTAGCTCGTAGATTTTCTTAAAAACAAGGATTAGGATATTGCCGTTTGGGAGCCTACCGTACATATCCTGCAGGACGAGAGGTGTAACGCTATGGTTCAGGGTAAGTCCTTTATTAACGAGTTCAACTCCTTCAGCCGAGGCTTGGTGATGGCTTCTCTTAACATAAATAGTCTACTTGCCCACATCGACGAACTTCGAGTTTTCATGTCAACCTCCAAAATTGATATACTTTCCATTAATGAAACTAACTTAGATTCCACTATCGATGACAGTGAACTATATTTACCGGGTTTTGAAATAATAAGGAAAGATCGTAAGATAAATGGGCGTAACGGAGGTGGAGTCTGTTTCTATGTGCGATGTAACCTAAACTACAAAATTCGTGAAGACTTGAGTACGGAAAATCTTGAATGGTTAACTTTAGAAATCACCAGGCCTCGGTCAAGACCATTTCTAGTTAGTACCTGGTATAGTCCTCCCGATTCCCCTGTGAGTCTTTTTAACGAATTTGAGGAGCTAGTTAACAAAGTTGACGCGGGAAACTGGGAATTTTTCCTTTTGGGGGATATTAACGTGGATCTTATGGTGGATACAACATCAGCTAACGCCGTTAAACTTATGGATTGGACCAGCTAATCACAGAGCCGACAAGAATTACCCTAAGTTCCCGCTCTTTAATTGATCTTTGTATTACGAATACACCAAGTAAAGTTGCAAAGTTTGGTGTTGTCCATCTTGCAATTAGCGATCACGCACTAATTTATATGACATATAAGGTCCAGCATGAGCGTGCAGGCACAATAATAATCAAAACCCGTCAAATGAAAAATTTCCATAAAGCTAGCTTCCTAAGGGACCTACAACAAAAGGCGTGGTCAGATGTTGAAACACTAAACGATCTAAATGATATGTGGTCAATGTGGAAAGATATGCTGATGCAAGCCATAGATAAACATGCACCACTAAAAACCAAACGGGCTGGCAACAAAAAGTCTCCATGGATTACTCATCATTTGCGCCATGAAATGCATAGAAGAGATTACTTAAAAAAGAAAGCAGTTTTGTGCGGCTCCCCTTTGGCTTGGGATCAATATAAACGTGCCCGGAACCACACAAACAACGAAATTAAGAATGCTAAGCGTAAATATTTCACTGACAATCTAGAGTCTAGCAAATCAAATCCTAAATAAACCTGGCAATTAATTAATGAATTGTCCTTGCGACATCCAAACAAAGTAAGGAATATTGCGGAAATGAAGGTTAGGGAGCAAACTATAACTGAACCTTCTGAGATAGCCGAAGAACTAAATCTGTATTTCTCAAGCGTTGGTGAGAAACTAGCCTCAGAAATACCGTCATCTAATGTCGAGCCTGAGTCCTACCTTGAAGCAAATGAAACAACTTTTTCTATGAAAGATCCATCGGTGAACGTAGTTCGCAAACTAAACGAAAGGAAAGCTGCGGGCCTAGATAACATTCCAACTAGACTTCTTAAAATGGCTGGCAACATAATCGCACCGTCGCTCACTCAAATATTTATAAAGTCGATTAAAACTGGTATTTTTCCAACTGAGTGGAAACTCGCTATTTTCAAAAAGGGCAAAAGGGACGACCCGAACAACTATCGACCAATATCCATTATTCCGACCGTTGCCAAAATTTTCGAAAAAATAATATACGACCAGCTTTGTGACTATCTTAATGATAACAACTTACTAACTCACTGCCAATCTGGATTCCGATCATTACACAGTACACTCACTGCATTGATTGAAGCCACAAATAGTTGGTCGGTCAATATCGATAACGGCCTTGTAAATGGTGTAATTTTCATCGATCTGAAAAAAGCCTTCGACACCATCGACCATAGTATCCTTAAACGAAAGCTTCGGAAATATGGTGTTGACACGAGTAGTCTCAAATGGTTTGAATCTTATCTTTCTGACTGAAGCCAAAAATGCAGCACAAATGGCCAATTATCAAATACTGCCCCAGTCTCTTGTGGCGTCCCACAAGGTAGCAATCTTGGTCCACTCCTATTTAGTCTATATTAATGATCTTCCCAATTGCCTCACTTCAGCCTCTCCTAGAATTTTCGCCGATGATACTAATATAACCTTCGCTGCCAGTACAATGACTGATCTTGAGAATGCTGTAAACTTAGAACTAAGAAATCTTCAGCGCTGGCTTATAACCAATAGGTTCAGCCTTAATATCGCTAAAACTGAATTCATGGTAATTGGGTCAAATCAACGAATACATGCTTTATCGAATAATCAGATCGATATTGAGATCGACGGGAAATCGATCCAAAAAGTCGAAGAAGCTGTCTAAATTGCCGGGCTTGTTTATTGACGAACACCTTTCATGGAGAAAACATATAGAAGAAATTAGTAAGAAGATATCCTCAGCCATAGGCGCCCTTAAACGAATAAGACCATTCATTTCCGAAAGTACCGCTCTTCAAATCTACCAAGCGTTGATTTTGCCCCACTTTGACTATTGCTGCCCTGTTTGGGATGAACTCAGCGTTACCTTGAGTGAAAAACTCCAGAAACTCCAAAATAGGGCTGCCAGGGTCATTACCAGGTCCAGTTATGACACTAGTGCCAGTATCCTCCTAAATAGGCTCAACTGGGACAATCTCTCCACACCAAGGAAAAAGCTTAAGGCGATGTTAATGTTTAAAATAGTTAAAGGGTTTTCCCCAGCGTACCTGCAGGATTTATTTAGCATCCGTAGTACACCGTATAACTTAAGAGATTCTGAGATTAAACTAAACCTGCCCAAGCCACGCACGAACTATTTTAAGCGTGCCTTGGGCTACAGCGGGGCGCTACTATGGAATAGCCTACCCGTAAATTTAAGAAAATCAGACTCTCTTGGATATTTTAAAAGGGAACTTGGCAAATTTTACAGCGATTGTCAGTCGGGCTCATACACGGCAATCTTGTAAAACAGTGTTGTTTTAATTAATGTTATTAATGTACTACAAACTGAAGATTTTACCGTGTATAAATAAATAAAGTATGAATCGATGGAAATGGAAGTATCGATGAAAATGTTGGGTCCAAAGCCCATGTGAGAAAGGACATGGAATAAAAAAGGCCAGTCGACACGATCGAAGGCCTTCTCCTGATCTAATGACAAAATGGCAGCAGGAGTACCCGTTTCTGAGGTAAAAACAACAAGGTCACGCAGGAGAGCCACATTCTCTCCTATAAAAACTGCCGCGAACCCCACACGTTTGATCAGAACCAATGACAAAATGGAGAACATTCACAATCCGGCCAGCCAGAGCCCTGGCACACAGTTTGTAGTCACATTGAGGATGCTAATAGGGCGCCAATTGTAATGATCAGCACGGTCATCCTTTTTATGAATCAAGGAAATAAAAGCCCCTCTCTGAGAGAAGGGGAGAGAGCCAGAGGCGAAAGACGCATTGAAAACCTCAATAAGGTCTGAACCCAAAAAACGCCAACAAGCAGAGTAAAACTCTTTGGAAGGCCATCGGAACCCAGAGATCGGTCATCAGACATGCCCTCCAAAGCTTTAAAAAGCTTCGTCGATTGAAAGAAAGCCTTCACATTGCGCAGATTCTTCCTGAGGAAGGCGCGCAGAAACATGGGAAATAAGCTCATCCTGCACAGAAAGGTCAATCTCCTCCGCAGAAAACAACCGAGAATAAAAATCAACCCAGGAAGCACAAATAGAAGAAATGTCGGTGGCCAGGGAGCCATCTGAACGACGCATGGCCGAAATCCAGTCCACAGCCCCACGCTTTTTCTCCAAACGCAGAAAGAATTTAGAAGACATTTCGCCCTCCTCGGCCCATCGAACACGAGAACGAACACGGGCACCTTCAGCAGCTACACAGTCAAGACTAGCGATTTCCTTTTGGACATTGTCGAAGATGTCGAGGAGAGAAACCGAACCAGCGTCAATACGAGATTTTAGATGAGTAGCAAGAGCAGTGAGTAAAGAATGGGCAGAAAGAAATTCACGCTTCTTAGCACTACTCCACTGAATTGCTAAACCCTTAATATGCTTCTTGCCTCTATCCCATCAAGCCTGAAGGGATGGGAAAGAAGATTACCGCAGCCTCCAATTAATCCAAAAATTCTCGATGGAAGAAATAAAGGTTGAATCCTTTAAAATGGAAATATTGAACATGCATCTACCAGGGCCACGTGGCAAAGGAGAAGGAACCGGACAGTCGAAAAGAATAGCAGAATGAGGGCGAAAACTCACAGGACTGAACATAGAGCAACCACGAACAAGGGCAGCCAAAAAGGTCAATTCGAGAGGAGAAAGAGCCATCACCCCGCGTCCAGGTAAAAGCCCGAAAATCAGGATGCAAAGTACGCCAAACGTCAACTACACAACAATCACTAAAAAGAGACCTTAAGGGCCCAGAGCAATCCCGAGAAGATGAAAACACATCAGATCCGCGACGATCAAGAGAACGACTAAAGACGGCATTGAAAGCGCCACAAATGAACGTCGGAGTAGATGGATCAATGGCATCAGAAACAAATCCAAAAAACTCGAGACGAGAAGGATTGTGTTCTTGGGTGCATAGATGCAGGCCAACCGGAAAGCAATGTCATTAAAAACAAATTCAGCTAAAACAAAACGGCCTGCAGAGTCACAAAGATTTAGTTAAAGTATACCTTGCATGATAAAGAATGGCTGTACCGCACGACTGTGAGGAGCCCGGCGATGAGACCACCAAGGGGGGAAAACCAAGATGCGCATTCCGCAGAGGATACAATATGCAGCTACTGAAGACAAACAAACTCCGCCTTAGATCTCACCAACCATTGCAAAAAAGACATAGGCTTTTTAGCATCACGAAGGCCATTGGCGTTTAGCGTAAGGAACCTCGCCATAGTTAAGCCTTGGGTCGGGGTCTCGCAGGCTTAACTGTCACAACAGAAGGCATAACATGGCGGCCAGGCCTACGTTGCGGCTTGGGACCAGGAACTACAAGTACCTTACTCGAAACTTTACGACGCTGAATGACGGCTGGGGTTACACGAGGAATTCGTGAAGAGCCAGGGGGAGTACTACTCAACGCACCATGCCCAAGAGTAGCCGTTAGGAGCCCGCGGAATCACTGATGAAGAATCAATGAGAGTACCCGGCCCTTGAGGGTCAGATGAAACACCAGCAAGGCTGTCCTGCGAAGGAGAAACCTGCATCTCAACATCAGGAGAAGCCATTTCAAAACTATTCACATTTCCAGTAGAAAGATGAACATCTGGTCCCGGAGGGCCGGACGAAACACCAACTTCCCTAAAGAAGTAGCCTGCATTTCGATATCAGAAGAGGGCGAAAACCCCTGGGCATCTTGGGAAAACCCAGAGAGCAGGCTCTGGGAAGCCTCACCCATATCATCTAAAACAGAGGGCGGACTTTTAGAAGCCACACCCACAGCAAGGGAACAACAAATAGTTTTTCCAATATTATTTCTAGCAGCACTATTTTCAACACCACCGTTCTTACAAATACCTTCCTTATCACTATTGTTATTCATGCTATTACTTTGAACATAATTTATAGCAGCACTATTTTCAGAACCACCATTCTCCTTACAAATACTTTCTCTATCACTAATATCATTCAAGTTAATACCACTAGTCTTCTCAATACTATTCATAGTAACGCTATTTTCAGTACCACTGTTCTCCTTACGAATACCATTTTTATCGTTATTATCATTCACGCTATTACTATTGTCATTACTACCATTCAAAACATTCACTTCATTGATATCATTTGCCTTATAAGTAGTGGCACCCTTGTAGGCACCAGAATTCTTACAAACATTACTTTCTTTGTCCATGGCAGGACCAACAATTTCACCGGAGGCCTCAACAAACACCTCATCATCACTATCACCACCACCATCAGAATAATCATCGTCAGCATCATCAGTCACATCCTCGACGTCAGAAGAAGTCCCGGGACCACTGGTAGCACTAGGAGCAGCAGCACAAGGAGCAGAGATACCAGGAGCAACACCAGTGACAAAAGAACCAGGAGCGGGCAGGATCGGAAGCGCCAGGGGCGGCAGGAACAAATGAACGGGTGCCCCAAGGGTTAGGGCAAGAGCGCGCAAAATGGCCAGACTGTCCACAGCGACGACACTTGTCCTTGTTCGGGCAGTTAGCAGACCTGTGGCCCTGCTTGGGACAAGTTACAAACTAAAGGCTGTCCTTTGTACCATAGCCGACACATGTACCCACCAATGGAAATTTCACGCGGAGGAAGACGCTCATGGAACACCATGGATACCAAACGCGTTCCAGTGAACACACTTTGGTTAGACAAGTAATCTTGTTTTCTAATGCTCTTCACATCACCAAAATCAGAAAGGGTGAACTCAATCTCAACGTGGCCCTCCTCGTATGGGTAATCGAAGATGTGGACCAAGGTTGTGGGCGGACCTCCACCCAAGATCCGACACCACATGCCAAAGAGATGAACACCCGTAAGGGCCTTCGCAGCCTTAAAAGCGGCATCCGACATGAAGGTGACCCGAATGATCTCATACCCAATTTGGACAGCAACAATGTCATTATCATTCCCTAAACGACGAAGAACTTCCTTCATTATATCCTCTCTAGATTTACCAGAAAGTTTCCTGCCTATCTGGACATTCAGCGTATTTGGAAGACGCATAATGAAAAATAGAACACCAAGCAATTTCACAGGAAAAAATCACAAAAAGGAGTAAACTGTCAAACAAATTGACAGAAGAAAGGTCACTTAAAAGGAAAAAAACTGTCAAACAATTTGACCGGAAAAACACACAAGAAATGGAAAAACTATAGATGTAAGA
Source organism: Pachyseris speciosa (assembly GCA_016490735.1). Classification (NCBI taxonomy): domain Eukaryota; kingdom Metazoa; phylum Cnidaria; class Anthozoa; order Scleractinia; family Pachyseridae; genus Pachyseris; species Pachyseris speciosa. Next base: position 1,108,491 of record JAEMWC010000171.1, on the reverse strand, counting down.
AAACTGTCAAAAAATTGACAGAAAAAGTCACAAAAAGGGAAAAAACTGTCAAACAATTTGACAGGAAAAACACACACAAATGGAGAAATACTATTGCAAAAACAACTGCCAAGCAATTTGACAGGAAAAAAACACAAAAATGGAGAAAACCTATTGCAAAAACAACAGCCAAGAAAAATCAGACAAATATGGAGAAAAACTATTACAAAAATAACTGCCAAACAATTTGACAGGAAAAAACACACAAAACTGGAGAAAAACTGTTGCATAAACAAACGCCAAAATATTTTGACAAGAAAAATCACACAAAAATGGAGAAAAACTGTTGAAACAACAACTGCCAAACAATTTGACAGAAAAAAACACACTATTGCAGAAAAAAAGAGCAAAAAAGTGCAAAAAATTTTGAAAACAGGGAGTTGCCAATAAATTAATTAACACTATAAAGGCTATATATTAAATAAGCGTACAAAAGGCGTGACAATTACCCGGACAAGGCCCACAAACCAACAAGGGAAGGCAGGCCCGCCGGGCGTAAAGGCGCGGGAAAACGCAGAAAGAAAATGAAGCAAAAAAGTGACAAAAAGCCAAGACCCAATGAATGGGTCAGAAAAATGGAAGGGTAAAGAAAGAACGGCTTACCCCAGGTTACAGCCAAAGAGACTGAGCATTAGTCCCTGGGAGGGTCACCGTACGAAAACCAGGAAGAAATAAGCGAAGCAGAAGAAGAGTAAAACTTACAAAATCCTTGGTCTTCGACGAAGAAAACACCACCAGAAGCCACCGTAACCAATCAACAGGAATCCTCAGGACAGGTAAGTAAAGACCAAATCTGACAAATCCCTTGTTAGGCCTCATCAGCATGGCATAGCTAATGCTCAGGGTCAAGTACCCACATATCAATAAAACAAGCAATGAAAACGTAAAGCTTGTGGGATGTGGCTGGAGTGACAAGGATACTTCACAAATTAATGTGATCAAGTAAGCTGAAGCCACTCAAAAGCCACTCCAGCCACATCCCACAAGATTTACGTTTTCATTGCTTGTTTTATTGATATGTGGGTACTTGAGCCTGAGCATTAGCTATGCCATGCTGATGAGGCATAACAAGGCCGAAACAGCTGTCCATGGCTGCTAATGCTTGGGCTCAATCTTTGTTTTGGTAGATTTAAGGGGTAATGCCCGCTACCTTGTGGCCTTAGTGCCTTTTCAGTGGTTTCAGCTTACTTGACCACATTAATTTGTGAAGTATCCTTGTCACTCCAGCCATATCCCACAAGCTTTACGTTTTAATTTAAAGATCAGGTCTCTGCTAATGTAGTGAAAAAACGTCTTACAGCCCTCAGCTCAAAAATCAAGACCACAATTCAGCCTGTGTTCATCAGCAGAAAACTCAAAGAAGACCTTAAATTTCGAGAAGTCAAGCCAGCCATTGTTAACCAACAATGTTTAGTTTATAAATTTCAATGTAACCTGTGCGCAGGCGCGGATCCAGGATTTTGAAATGGGGGGTGAATTTTCTCCACCTCAATCAGAGAAATCAGGGAAATCAAATATTATTTCAATATTTGAGGGATAAGAAGAAAAAAAAAGAAAGAAAGAAGGGGGGCTCAGAAAAAAAGGGGGGGGGAGGGGGTGAAAATTCACCCATTTCACCTCCCCTTGATCAGCGCCTGGTGCGATGCAGGATATGTTGGTTACACTCGCGGCCACCTCCACGAACGCGTTGACGGACACAAACAAAATCGTCGTCAATTTATAAACATTATTTTAGCGAACATAACTCGAACGTACCATCTTTTCTTTCAGAACAATTTCACGTGCTCACTAGAGGTTCTAACAAATTTGATTGTCTAATTAAGGAGATGCTTTTTATAAGAAAACTCAAACCATCCCTAAACGTGCAAACGGACTCGATTCGCGCAAAAGTATTCACTTGAAGAACTTGTTATTATGTTAATTTGTAGAGACTATAGAAATCAAATCTTCGCATTACTTATTCATTTTGCCTTGAGAATGGTGTGATGATGACGCCGAAACGTCGGCTTTTAACGTCAATATTCGCTTGCTTCTTTTTCAAATAATAATAATAATAATAATAATAATAATTATTATTATTATTATTATTATAGTGTAACTATTTTTCCTTCGCCTCTTCCCACGATACCCCGCGCGCCTCAATCCATTCTGGTATCCAGTCTTCTCTCCCCACAAATCACGTAAATAGCGACTGGGTACGAATGTGGAGAAAACTCGCACCAGCGCGAGTTTCAAACCGGGGTGAGTTTCATACCGGGGCGACTTTTGCCCCGGCGCGAGTTCACTCCGTTTCCCCCTCGCAGCTCGCTTACACCGAAAAATGCCGCGAGTCGCACCGGCGCGAGTTCACCCCAGTTCCTGGAGGGTTCCCTATACTCCTCTGCAAAATGCATTTACGTAAAAATATTGGGACATTCCTTCACGTTCACGCAAACATTGAATAATTCGCGTTTCACGTTAAATTGAAAAACAAATTCACGGATTAATGTTTCCCATCGAGTAACCAGTTATGGCTCTTTACATTCCAAAGGTAGCCCGTTCTACTTGTAATCTCAATGTCGCTAGGTCTGGAAGGACTTTTAACGGCTCTTTGCAGACGATTTTCCAAATGCTAGGGTATGGGCAAGACCCCTAATGACTCTAAGGTTTCATGCTACGGAAACTGTACTCGACTTTGCGGGTTGTGAACCACTCGGCTGATACTAGGTGATTGACGACTTAGTACAGTACCAAGGATTAAAAATTCATAGCATCAAGAATAGCGAGGGGCTGTCACGGAGTCTATCACTGTTGTCCACAATCTTATACGATCTTTCAGTATATATTAAAACAGTGGATAGCTTTTAGGCTCTTACCGATAGTGCTCGTAAAAAAAGAATTAAATGCTTAAAGCAGTGCTTGTTTCTTGCCAAAAAAGTGCAAAAGTAATGCTAATTTCTTTTAAAAAGTGCTCGTGGGTTACATAAAAATGCTCACTTTTTTCCGATATTTTTAAACATTGAATATTACATTTTTCAGATTTTCAGTTACATTTTTCAACAACAAAATGTAACGATCAGTGTTTTTTTCCATTAGTCCAACACAACGTTTGAGGTTTTCTGATACTAGAAGTTAATTATCGCTTGTTATTGGGTCATGAGCTGACTTCCATTCTTCCTCGATGACAACGTGGATGGCGCCATCTTGGAACGAGTGTGATAGACTGGGTTCTAGAAGGCAACCGCTGAGCTATCAAACCTATTCCCCAGGCCTCCTCGGCTCCTCTGACTAAAATGAGCGCAAAATGCGGCCTTGGACGACACAAATAAAGTCAGATTGCACTTTTTAACACAAATTTATACAAATAATCAGTCGAAAATCCAAAATAATGCTAGTTGTGCTTTTTTGGATAAAATGTAAAAAAAAAAAAAAAAAATGCTCGCGAAGCCAAATAATGCCAAAAAATGTGCTAGCACTATCGGTAAGAGCCTAATAGCTTTTGTCGCGCGAAATGATTGGCTCAATACTCAAACGCGGGATAACAAGTGCTATTTACAACGGAGCAATTCCATCGTTTGCGCGCGTGAAAATGGTAATTGACGGGAATAAATGAGTTAAAAATAACCATTTTGAGCTCTATTATGCCACTGTACATGTTTTAGTATATACTAAAGGTGGGCCCACACGAGGGGATTTGTTGCAGGAACTTGTTGCTGGAAAACGTAACAGCGACACTTTTCTATACTGTACACATTACCGGTTATCTATCTGGGACGTGTAGCGGGGACATGAATCAGCGGAAGGATCACGACTAGCACACACACACGAAAACGTATCCCTGGTGGATGTTGCAGGGACATATCCCCTCGTGTGTGTTGACACTTTTTCTCTCATGCAACATAAATTTTGTGCAAAATTTGTCCCCGCAACATGTCCCTTAAAGTTCAACAAGTTGAACTCCATGCCGGACATGTTGCAGGGACACATTTTGCACAAAATTCATGTTGCACGAGTGAAAAAACTGTCAACGCACACGAAGGGATATGTCCCTGCAACACGTCCCTGAAATGTATCCCGGGAACTTTTTCACAAGTGTGAAAACTCTGCTATTTGGTCTTGCTACACATCCCTGCAACATGTCCCTCAGTATGTGCTTAACGCGATTTTGTCCCTGCTTCATGTTGCAGCCGAACATGTTCCTGCATATTTTCGCCCACTAACTCGTATGAAATATCTGCGGCTTTCTTCCGCAGAATTTCAAGCAGCAAAACAAGATAACGATAACGAAGTAATCTCAGCTTTTCAAATAGAAAACAATTTTGATTCACCTTGTTTGTGAAACACCTCAACAGTTTTCCTTCGTGTAGGGCGATCGTAGAGTTGATTGATGAATGGCGTGTCGTTGACGGCACAGGAGAAACAGAAGTCTCACAGATACGAAATACGAGACAAAAATGGTTTATGTAACATTGCGCCGGGGCAAAAGTCGCCCCGGTATTGACCCCTGGTATAGCCTGCGAACGCAGACGTATTTCCGGTTGTCGTTTCTCTCCGCCCGAAAAGTAACTTTTCGGGCGGAGAGAAACGACAACCGGAAATACGTCTGCGTTCGCAGGCTAACCCTGGTATGAAACTCGCGCCGGTGCGAGTTTTCTCGATGTTGTGCGGGACCAACTTTTCCCGCGCTTTTCATTTCCAAGCCGTTTACCCATATTTGGTGATGTAGACAATGAAAAGCCATATTTGGAACTAGTCAACAAATGGCGCGCTCGCCTTGGGTTTTGTTTAATTTTCGCCTTTGTCCGTTTGCGTTTGAGCCTCAATTTATCGTAATAGTTGTCCAAAATGCCAAGGCTGGCTAAAAGTGTAGCAAATTTCCTTTCAAAATCGAAACAAGGAGTATTTCTTCCGGAGGACATATGCAAACTGTGTGCGAGTGCGCTGAGAGAATCGCGCTTGCATCACTGCTCAAGCGGCGTTTAAAATTCAAACTTGTTTTTACTCGAAGACATTTTATAAAGCTTACCAGACCAGAAATATTCGAAAGCAGTCTGTCCAAAGTCACTTCGCTATGGATTCATCGGTAAGATTTCTCTGTGTTACGATTCAGAGGAAATTAAATGGTTTGTTTTATAATTTGATTTGGGTTCCACTTCATGCACCTTCGACGGATCGGAAGCTTGCCGCTCTTTTATTTTGATACTTTCTGCCCTCTTGACTCACCCGGTTACCTGTGCGCGGTGTAACGCTAATCCATTATTGCGGTTTCTTATTTCAGCAGTCGGAAAACGATGACCCCTCTAATGTTTCCGAAGAAGCCATTCTCGACAGTCTCTTTTATGCTTGTGACACGGAACACTCGGGCCGAGTTTCCGTATCCAAGCTTATCGATTACCTGCGTAACGCAGTTTCCAATGGCACAGAAGAGGTAAGGCTTAGTTTTTCCTTAGCTATTTTTTCAGTTTCATTTCAACGGCATGTTCTTGGATTGTTCACATCGACGTTGAACTGGTTTCGTTCTTTTAAGAGGTGAAAAGATCCCGCCATTTCATGTGTGGCTTACGTAAAAACGTCTTCCAAGTTGGTTCAGCTCCGGTTGTTACGAGTTGATGTTGATTTGCTATTTTTTGCCAGCCAGCTGATTGCTAAATGATACGAACTGGTAGTGTTTTCTCCATGTTGTTAATAACGTATTATTTTATTTCGTTTGTTTAATTTTATCTAATATTATTTCGTTTTAGTCAAGGATTTTGCGTCCGACAGTGCTTTTATTTAACCGTCCATTTGTTTACCTTGCGCAAATTTTATTGAGCTTTTTGTAGTTCTATAAACAAGCGATAAACAGATTAGGTAGCTTTTTAAGGCAAGAACATAGCCTTATTTTAGGCATTAAAAGTAGTTTTGAAATCTTTCATCTTGAGATGTACCCATTATAATTGTATATAACAACTGAAGCATTTAAAGTTAGCTGATATGTTGACATTTCAAAGATGTACGCGATGTGTCGAAGCGGTTACAGACTTCTGCCGCATGTGCAAGTGAAACCAAATCATTTGCTTTTTTCCTGTGGAACCTAGTTAGCGAAGCATTAAACTTGCTCATATCGTTAGCCTCCAGCCTTATTATTGTTTTTGGGATCTCGAAACATGCATTTGCAAGTTTAATTAAATTGAATACCGTGGAACATAGCACCTGTACATCTATCAGAGTATAATAGACATTTTCTGTCTTTGCTAAGAAAAACAGATTGTATTTAGTTGGGACTTTTAAAGATGGTTCTGGGGTCTGTTTTTTTAATTCTGGCCTTTTTGTTATGACAACACATTACATGCCTGCATGTATTAATATTGATAGTGAGTTGTGTTCGAGGAAGAGAACCAGTTTTTAAGAGTCCGGGACTTAGTTTAAGATATATTTCAGCATAAATTCATTGCTGAATGTTTTTTTATGCAGAGCCGTTACAACTGGTATTTTTCATTCAGTTTTTTCTCATACAACAAAATCTATGGTATATATGAGAAACAATCTGTGACTTTGTGAAAATAGAAGCTACAAAACAAATAATATTGTTTCCACAGCTGTTTTAGATGGCTCAGACTTCTAAGAATGTTGATACTACTCATTATATAAACAAAAGCTATCCTTTTTTTAATTTATGGGTTCAGTAAAATAGGCAATTTCCACCAAAGGGAGTATAATTTCCATATTGTTTTGTTCAAAACTATCCTTCACTGCCTAGAGACAGGCCCATGTGTGTATTGAGATGACCACCTTCTTTTACTGCCCAAGCTGGTTGCTAAGACTACATGATTGTATAACTTGCCAGTTGTCATCTACTGTTTGCTTTTTCCTGCCAATATCTCTGAAATAAATTTTGATTTTAATTTAACAGTGAAATTATTTGATGAAGTCACTAGACAATAACCATGTCAGTAAAGACAAATTCAATATGTACAGTATTATCGGATATAGAGTATAAGTAGTTGCAATATTTTGAATTCATGGATTTTAATTTTTTGAATAAATTCCTTCCTTTCTCACACCTACCCTTTAAAGTCTGTAATTCACTGAAAACCTAAAACCCAATTGTGATCAGTAGATGGGAAAATTATCCACAGGCAGAAAGAGCTTGATAATCACTGATTTGAATGAAGATAACATTTAGGCAGGTCATTGCTAAATACAATATTTATCACTCAACAGTAAGCCTTATGACAGTACTACCCAGATGTAAAGAGGATTTGAGTTTGTGTGTATATGAGGTTATCAAACTATTTTTTTACTTAATATTAAGTTTGCAGGCAATCTTGATGACTTATCACTCATTTGGGATCCTGATGGAATGGACATGGAAATAGATTTAACTTCCTTCCAGGAAGGCATTAAAGAGTGGATATCTGAAATAAGAAAAAGAAGGTTTGACACATGAAAATGTCAGTTACCTGTTAGCTCCAATCAGTTAACCAGCACAGTTTGCACAAGAGCCTTCAACGGTTATGGCAAAGTGGACATCCACTTCAGTGAAAATATTGAACCAGAGCTCCACTAATAGCCACCTTATAGCAATACCAACTCAGGCATACATGTGGTCCTGTAACATTTGGCACTTTTTCCGTTTTGGTTTTGTCTCCTAGTAGTGTCTTTTATGAGCACATTCCTGAAATATCAGTTACTCTATGTTATTTAACACCACAGGCTTTTTTCTGATAAACTTAGCAATTGTTTGGTGTTTGTTTTATTGCTCTAACAGCAGGCTGGTCAGCCCTTTCCGTGGTAAAAAAAATACAGCTGTACTGAATGTTCATTGTCTTGAAAGTGTACCCCGCAACCCGCCATCCTCATTCACCTTACCTTGGTCTTTATGATAGCACTTTACATACCTCTTACTAACCGAGTGCGAGGTCCGTACTGTAAGTTACGGACCGAGTTTTTTCCTGTTGATTTATGGCCCAAGCACGAAGCGCGCGGGCCATAAATTAATGGAAAAAAACAAGGATCCATAACTTACAGTACGGACTGAGAAAATGAGGTTAGTAAGATATTTATTATATCTCTGAGGTTAATCCGGCACGCAGGGAAAAAACTAGTTGAAGCTAAGCGGGCCGTACTGTAGAATACGGCCCACAAAATAGACCAATTGCAGTGCGTGTACTAAGTGAAAGATATAATAAAATGAGTTATTGCACTGTTGTTTCTGTTTTGTATTGTATTTCATTAGTTTTGCAAATGTTGAGGATGATCATCATTCTTCACCTGTCACCGTTAATTGTATGGTAAGTTGTTATACGACGATAATGTTGCCATGCATGAGGCTTGTTGTTACTAACATTTTTGCACCTCAAGCCATCTTGTTCCGTAATCTGCTATCTTCTCCTTCTCCTCTCCCAGTCAGTTAGTATTAGGTACTAATTTTGTTTTGAGTTACTTATGTAATTTTTTTTCTCTTGGAAATATAGGATTCAGCAACACCCAGACCATATGGTAGTCCCGAGAGAATCAAGAGCCTTGGTGTGTAGAGGACCTTAATTTATGATACTTTTGTCCAGGTTTAAAGCCGGTTACAGACAAGCAAGTTTTCCTTGACAAGTTTTGACTTGACAAACTTTATTTGCTGGTGTGTAAAGAAAATCTTGTCAAGTTTTTCCTTGACAATTGCACTTGTTCAAAAACTAGCATACTACATTGTAGTTTTGAACAAGTGCACTTGCCAAGGAAAAACTTGACAAGATTTTCTTTACACACCAGCAAATAAACTTGCTTGTCTGTATGGGTCGACAAGGAAAACTTGTCAAATAAAATGTTGTCTGCAGTGTAATTGAATTGCTGGCTACAGTGAATACTTTCCAAAGAAAACTTGTTCGTTCGTTCACACCAGCAAATAAAACTTGTGAAGGCAAAACTTGTCAAAGAAAACTTGTCGTTCATAAATATGAGCAAATAAAAATTGCCAATGACACTTGTCAAGGAAAACTTGCCTGTCTGTAACCAGCTTAAGGAGGCTTGAAAGGGTTTTTCATTGCTGTAGTTGCTGTGAAATGATGAAAGATTACAAAGAAGGACATTCAATGGTGTGGGCAAACTATATGTCTCTTTGCAACACTATTGTTGGACTATACTTTAAGGGTACTTATGACATCATATCAGTTACCATGGTAACGTGCCAGGTCCACAAAAAGGTCCTTTAAATTTCAGTTTTTGAAAATTATCTGGAAAACTAATTCGGTGGCCTACCATTTTTATTTCTTTGTTGGAAAGCTCCCTAAATTCTTTAACTTTTCAGACAGTATGAAAAAAAGTTATCTAGTATAATTTTATTAGAAAAAAACTCGTCTTAAGGCTTACAGAAAATTGTACTAGATAATTTTCCCCAAAACTTTTATATTTGAAGTGCCATCATAAATGGTGCTTGCATGCAAAAATTCAGGATAGGTCACTGCGCAAAATTTCGAGCTAAAAACAAATGTTTTCCACAGATTTTATTTCCGGTTTGCGTGATTTTACGCAGCATTTGACTACTGGTGTGCTGCGCACATGACTTTTTAATTGTGATTTTTCAGCTGATGTGTGCATCTTAGATATGGTATGTGTAGATTGCGGCAAGCACAGCTAAAAACTCTTTCCAGCCTCCTTACATGTAAGTCTAGTTTATTACAGCAAAGTGTGTTTGTACTGTATATTTTCACCATTGGTTGTACTCCATGCTTTCCACAAAAAGAAAATTGTGTTTTATATTACAATCTGGAGTGTTTGTTGTACTTTTAAAACATTATAAAATCAGTGCCTCTTCAAAATACTCACTGATATGGAATATAGGCTGCAGTATCTTGTTTGCTAATGGCAACTAACAGTTAATAATAACAACAACACCAGCTTTATTACGAAATAATAGTTGAACTTAATTTACAACATAATCTAATAAATAAATACAGGAAAGGTAACATTTACTCAGAATAACTGAAATGCTAATCGAGCTGAGTAAAATTAAGTAATGTTTAAGTCAAAAATAAAAATAAAATAGATAATTTAGACTATGGCCATCATCTGAGTTTTAAAACCAAAGGTTTGACCTCAGCCTTTTGTAAAAGGTGTGTGTTAAGCTAATTGGTTTTGGTCTGCCTTCTAACTGGTTAAGAAAGTGTGTGAATGCTGTATATGAAATAAATCATATATGAACTGCGGAAATGAAATGACATGAAGAATGATCCTCGCAGTTGTGAATGCAATTTATGCAATTGCATAAAGAAGCCTGAAAAATTCAGGACTTTAACAGGGTTTGAACCTGTGGCCTTGCGATACTGGTGCGATGCTCTACCAACTGAGCTATGAAGCCACTGACGTTGGGAACAGGTCAATTTTGGGTTTTATATTCCCGTGAAAGAAATGAGTGTGAATGATTATGAAATGAATCGTGTATGAACTGCGGAAATGAAATGAAGAAATGATCCTTGCAGCTGTGAACGCAATTTATGCAATTGTGGAAGAAAGTGCCGCATTAACTCTTTCCGGTCATGAACACATGTGGTATTTTTAGAGCAAGGCTGTCATTAAGGGCTGGGGGCCTGGGGTTTTCCCCTGGAAATTCTGAATTAAATCCCCGGCTACTTTGAAAGCAAAAGAGCACACTGACCATACCACAATATTTAGCTGTATTCTTCGGCTCCTTTTTGCAAATCCCCGCCTACTTAACAAAGTTGTGACAGCCCTATTAGAGTGGAGTATTAATGGTCTGACTATTAAACATTTGTACTGTCTTTTCTCTGCATACAGTATACATTTATTGACTAAAATGTTTGATTACTCTCTAAATGTTCTACAGTTACGAGTACTCATAATGCAAGCTCTGATAGTGTGGAAGGCCTTGGAGGGAAATCTCCTGATAAAGACTGGTTAGTTAACTGTCAATCAAAGGCCAGAGAGTGCAGTTTTTAGCCAAACTTCAAATTCACTAACTTTATCGAAACTTCAACAAATAATAAATGAATTCATAAAGAATAGACAATTAAAGAACCTAATTTTGTTAAAGTTAGATGGAATTTGAAATTTGGCCAAAAAGGGACATGGACAAGGGCGGCCCTTTCTGCACTCAGCCAGGTGTATATGGCTTGGATATTGGATTAGTTTACCCAGTTGAATTGTCGCATGTACCTTTCTGCATTTGACTGGAATTAAGGTATCATCATAGGTAATTCCTTCCTTACTCTAGGAAAAATATAAGAAAATTTTGCCCTACCGTTATTGGTAAATATTTTTGGAATGATCTTCCTTTTTTATTTGCAATATTCCATCAAAAATCAATTTTAAAAACAATTTTCAAATATTATTTTGCTCAATACTAATCTCCTTGTTTTGTGCCATAATATATCTTTGTGTGTGTGTGTCTGTGTGTGTGTGTGTGTGTGCTTTTATGTTTTTTTGTAATAAGCTATAGATATTAAATATTATTTAGGGCACTAATTAGTTCTGACAATATCGTGCCCCTCCATTCTATTTTCTTTACCTTGTGTTTATTATAAAAGTAACTCTTAATATAATCTGAATGGAGAAAATAACATGAAATGAAATGGAAAATTGAAATGAAATAGGTGAAAATGCAAATAGCACATTTTCTGCAATATTAATGGGGAAAACTAGGATCTGTGCTATGCAAAAAAGGATTTGGAAAAGGCTCTAACCACTTTTACTATTTGAGATGATTAGGGAAAACTAATTTTGAATTCTCTCCATACTAATTCAAAGGCTGGGTGTGTTGATAGTTGGCTGCCCATTACCATAAATTAAGATAATCTATCTGGTCACACATACACAGTCATGTAATATGAGCGTGTAGCTTTCTGAAGAAATAGTATTGATTACAACAAAGTACAGAATACTAAGCTTTCAGAAAATGTATACTGGTTGCCTTAACCAAAAAATAAAGCATTGACAACACTAGGGAAAAGAATTCCAAGGAATTTTTAGTTTTTTAATTTGGTTTCAATTATAATATAAAAATAACAATAATCAGGGTTCATGCTACTCCTTGAAGTCCTTGAAGCCCTGGGGCCAGTTCCTGAAAGGGATAAATCTGCCTTATTCCAAAAGGTATTCCTGGAATAAGGCAGATTTATCCCTGGAATAGTGTTATTACACCTTTCAGGAACCTGCCCCCAAGTATTTAATTTTAGATTTCAAGAGCGTTTGAAAAGCCCTTAAAAAGAAGAATTTCTGCTGAAAGTGCTTGAAAATAATGAAAACTCCTTGAATTTTTATTTCGATGGGAAATAATAATTTAGGGTTTAATATTAATATCAAAGTCAGTAAATTAATTTTATGAACCATTTGTGGTTGTGTTTCTTAAAAATGCATTTTATATCTGGTGGTGCTATTGACCAATGAAAACATTTTCAAAACAGTGCAAGACAAAGTAAACTTGCTAAATAAGTACTCCTTGAAAACTCAATTTTGGGTGCTTGAATACTCTTTCATTTTATGTACACAAGCCAGCATGGACAATCTCGTTCAAACAAAAGATCTCAAAGACACGCCACCAAGAAAAACTTGATTTTTGCATATGTTATTTCTCGAAAATGAAGTGCAAACCACCGAAAAAAAATACAGAGCAATGTTTTTCCATTAATTTGAAGGCCCAATAGCAAAACTTCAGACTCTTTTGACGAAAAAAGTTTCAAGCAAATTTTCCACTTAACATAGTTTTGCACCAAGCCCTTCAAATGTTTTTAGTTGCTTTCAATTGATTTTTAAACATGATTATACATTAACATTCCCTGTGTGGAGAAACCTGTGTAGCTACATACTGTATAATTATGGTTTGTAAAGTTGTGGAATGCAGTATTTGACTACTTTATTGAACCTCCCCAGTGGGGTTTTAAAGGAACAATGTCATATGGTTGAGTTACAAATGTGTTTTTATATTAAATTTATGGTATTTCTCCTTTGGCAGGCCAAGTGAGCTTATCAGCACAATTGAAAAGCTCCAGTTAAACAATAGAAGACTGATCGAACAACACAGTGCAATTCAGGCACAAGTATGTACTATAATTATATTATGGTGGTTTTATTTGTACAATTAAGAAGCCACACAGCAAATGAGGTGTATCTTCATCTTGTGCTTGTAGCCAGGTTTTGAAGAATGCACATTTAAGAGGCAATTTTATTGTTCTGATATACATATACAATGAAATGATAATTAAAACGATCTCTGGAAATTTAGAGGTGTCCAAACCAAAACCTTTATACCTCTATTTAATGACTAAGAAATGCAACACTACATGTAAATGCTACTCAGCAACCACAGTGGAGATAGAAGTTAAATATTGTTCAAATTTTAAGTGTCTACCAAGGAAGGGGTGTAATTTAAGATGATGAGGCAAACATCCAATTGACAGGAAGTCAGGAATTTTGTTTCCTTGTCTTCAGGTAAAGACAGTTGCTTCAAACTTGACTCTCTCTTTCTTCTTTGTCTCAGCTGGAAAGTGCCGAAGAGTTAAATGGCCAGCTCTCTGCAGAAGTTGAGAGTTTGCGAAAGCAACTGAGAAGGTGATATGTAGTGACTATATGATGTGTTTCCTGCAAGACTTGCACGGCTGTACCATTAATCCAGTTACATGGTAGTTTACCTCATCTACAATCTCGTACCCAGAGTCCTCAGGCTCTTTGGCCAGTGGTTAGTCGCCAGGAGAGACTCTGGGATAATGGAAAAAATCAAATGTTTTGATAGGCTGGCCCGTAACGGCTTCCATTGTTTTACCCCAAATTTTCTAGGAAAATGGCGGTCCATTATCCCAGAGTCTCTCCTGGCAACTAACCGCTAGCCAAAGAGCCTGAGGACTCTGGGTACGAGATTGCCTCATCTATAGATGTACAGGTCACATACCCAAATAATGATATTTTCACCATTTTTGAATTTTAAGCTGATACTACATGATTGTACACATATACCACACACCTTTATTACCAATAACAATTATACAACAGTATGAAACTTACAGTACTGACAGCACTATGTCTTGATAAATGTAACATTAGTGTTTGTACCACAGAAAACATAGGCCAGTGTCCCCCCTTAGCTTTTAGCTAAATACATACAGTAGGCATTCAAATAATTAAGTTTTCATTCATTCATTCAATCAATCAATCAATCAATCAAACAATCATTCATTCAATCATTCATTCATTCATTCATTCAATCAATCAATCAATCAAACAATCATTCATTCAATCATTCATTCTTTCATTCATTCATTCATTCATTCATTCATTCATTCAGTGTTATACATTAAGGTCTCTTGTTAGGTGACATCAATACATTGCTGATAGTGGCTACCATAAGCATGACGTAATTCCCAAGCTTGTTGTCATAGTTGTTGTTTAAATGTCATGAGATGTGTGTACTACAAGTACACTGAGTGTGCTTGAACATTCATCAGTAGTTGCAAACATTTTAAGTTTGTAAAATTCTAGCCTATTTCATTAATAGATTATAATGTTATTGTAGTTATGAAGATTTTTTCCTTTTATTATTGTAGTTATCAGCTAATGATTGACAAAAGCAAAGAAAAGGAGAAAGAAAACACTGAGTTAAGGCAGGCAGGTAAGAGTCCTTGTTTACTTTTGTGGATATTAAACAGATTCATTTCTTTCTCTGCCCTTGTTTGCAAGTCTGTTAAAGATTTTAATACGTGTATGGACATTTAAGGTAATTCCCCTGAAAAGGATGTACTATTAAGTTTTTCTTCAGACTTGGCACAATTGATAGTCATGTATACAGTAGGACATTGGAAAAATGCAATTATAAAAAGATGGGGTCACCGTGCTTGTTTTCGCCCTGCATACTTGTTGTTCTAAGTGTTTTTATGGAGTTGTGCAAGAAATGTTCGAAGCATGAACAACTGAAGAAAGCTGTTATTATGTAGCAAAAACTATGAATAGTAGTGAAAACTAGAGCCTACCGTATTTATTCATCTATAAGCCAATCCCGGCTATAAGCCGAGACCCTAAACTTAGCAAGTCAAGTAGTGACCAGATGTTCATTTTTCTGGGTTATATTCTTTTAGTATTGTGATTTCAAATTGCCCGATCTTGCAAATAATGTGAGGAAATTGGACCACTTCGTCATCATCTCAAACTCCTTCCTGGCTCCAAACGCAGAGTTTCACCCCTTTTATATATAAATAATCCAACTTCTACTATTAAACTTTTTTTCTCCTTAAAATATGTTTTTCGTGTGCCTATTACAAGTTAGTACATTACACCAATAAAAAAGGGGGATCACCGTGCTCGTTTCTTTACAACACGACAACAAAGGGAGAATTTTAGCTGAAAAAGCTCAATGTCAAGGCAAATTCGCAATGTTTCTAGTGTACGCGCGCAAGAGCACGCGCTAAATGACGCCATAAATTATGCGCAGTAAGGATGCGCCATGCAATTGAGAGGAATTACCTTAATACAGTATTAATGTAGTGTAAACCTTGTGGTGATTTAAATAACGATCAGCTACATGTAAGAGTGAAGGCCCTTGAGAATATGCCACAATTTTCAACTTATTTAACTTTGTATTTTGTGTTTCTATTTTCACTCTGTTTAAAAACCTACTCTGTGTTCTATGTTAGGTTTATTTTCTGTTTAATCTTTAGTTAATCCCTATCATATTAACATTTGAATGGTTCTGTTGTTAGTTTCTGATGCACTTGAAGCAAACCAGTCACTCCAAACAAAGATTGTACAGCTGGTCAGTGTTAAGAACTTGCTCCCATCAACTGGTGTATTTCACATTTTATATTTAACAGTAGCTCTCCTTTGTCAAAACTTTGCTTGTCTACAGTGAATTCCAACTTATTATGCCACTTGGAAAAATAGAGGAAATTATTATACTATTTGTAGCTAGGTTGTATAGTGAACCATATACAATCAATTACAGTGTAAGTGTACCTCATACATAAATGTACATCGTTTTTATGTCAAGTACCAGTAATATTATATTCAAAAGTTATAATCAGGTCTTCTGATAGGTCGCAGAAAAAAAGTTATATTTCATGGGATTTTCAGGGGCAAATTTTTGGAAAAATCGGCTGATTTCCCGGCATTTTCGCGGGACAAAAGTTTTTTGGGGATTTCGCATGTCTGCGATTGCACGAAATATTGGGCGACTAGGAAAAATTCTTGGTTGCCTGGCCGGGCACCTTTGTGGGAAGTTCAGTGTGCAATAAAGAAAGCGCAAAATTATAACACACTGGTGTTGGTTTATTGTTTTAGTGAAGTGTAGTGAGAAAAGTTCTTTCCCAAAACAGCAAGAACAGTTGCAAGCTTATTGTCCTTAGTTTGTTTCGGGTGATTTATGTAACCTGATCTACTCCTGAAATGGCACTTGACTTGCACATGACAAGCTGCATGGGTCGCAAAAGTCTGTGCCGTTTCTCATAGTTAAAATATTTTCCCCTTCACATAGTTATTTTTTGGTTTATTTTAGTGTCTCAGAAGTTGTTGACGGGCTAAAAGCTTGGTGCATTGTTCTTTGTATGAGAGATTAGAAACAAATTAGTCCTCATTTATGCAATTTTTTTGCAGTTTTCATTTGGCTTCATATTGCATTACATCTGCTTCGTGTCAACCATAGGCCTATTTTGTTTCCTTAACCCATTGACTACCGGCTGTTTTTACATTTTCGGAGTGATTTTCCACCTATAAACGATGAATAGCAATTCGTGACTCTTTATTTGAACTACCAGGGAAAACTGGTGCTGTCCTAAGCCACTGGAGGCTCAAGGTTTCTGAAAACGTCATTTTGACGTAGCTATTTTTTATCCGTGAAGCGACAACAATGGCCCAAGTTCGGTTTGCTTGCGATTTCTGCTAAATTTACAGCCATTTTTCATCTTTAGTGGCTGCCTGATGAGCATCATTAAGCGTGACGGTAGCTAAGAGTCCACTTTCTCAAAGAATCGAGCAAGGTGATGTACTTTGTTGTTGAATTTGGCTTGTTACTCGACGAACTGGGAATTTGGCCGGTCGAACACTTAGTACCTTTGGGACTCGACTATTGATGAATTTCTCGACCTACCGCCACATATTTTGGAATTTCTGAGTACTGAAGATGACCACAAGCAGGAATTTTTGGCAGTAGGTCGGAGTGGCTGTAGACTTAGTTTATATGTGAAAGAATTGGGAGAAGGAACGGGTGCTGTCAAAAATTCTCATCATTTCCCAGCATGCAATATGGTCTAGATGTTGAAAATGGCGGAAAGGCCCGAATGCACTAGAACAAAAGGCTGTATCTACGCTCGGGAGAAGAATATGAACAAAAAAGTCATTTCTAAGCTAGAAAAAGGACTGAATTTCGTTATGATGGTTGAAGTTTGGTTTTTCGGCGATGATTTCCTTAAAAAACATGAAGGCAAAAAGGGGCATTTTTGTCGTTTCTCTTTGACGTTAAAAACGGTCAGTTTCAGTCTTGTCCAAACTCAAAAGGCCATATTTGGTCAAAATCGCTACGTTTCTTGCATTTATTGGATATCCAAATTTAAAGGGCATTCCATTTCATGCTCACAACTAACAGTTAAGGCAATATTCTTGCGATTGAGAAAGTTGCAATGTTTTGAAGCATGGGAGTTTTTTACGGCTGGTTTTGGCCGGCACGGGTGCCAATGGGTTAACACAAAATAAAATTAATAAACTATGCTAGAAAAAATATAGGTTGTCTTAAATGTTCCCTTGTTACCTCACAATTTTCACTAAACAATGTGTGGTCATTAAATTGTTGCTATTTTTGATATTAAATTTACTGATGAAATGAAGGTTCCTGACCTGGGCTACTTGTGATACCCTTTGATGTCTAACACAGAGTTATTATTTAGAGGTCTGTCCTGTAATGCCTGTTTGGCTCATTTTACTTATTATAAACTATATCATAAAGAGAAAAATAATGTTTGTCAAGTTTGAGACTTCAATGCAACTTGTGGTTCAAAAACTTCATGATGTGGATGACATGAAATTAGGTAGTATAAAAGAATCCGTGCACATTTTCTTTTTTTGTACAGGAGAAAGAGCGCTCATCATATGAAAACAATGTGAATGAAATTGGGGAAAAGGTAAGTTGTTCCAAAGGCAAATCTAGCTACAAAGGTATAACCTCTTACTTTGTTAAATAATTAGGTCATCAAAATTATGAATCACAGAAAATTCAACAGGATCCAAGTGTAGGTTGGATTAATGCTAGCCATGCCTCATGCATTTAACACATGGGAATTTTGCAGGTTTCCCAGTTTTTATAGACTGTCTCCTTGCATTTGTCATGCTACATGTACAATGTACATAAATGGGAAAAATTCTGGCACTCTAGTCACAAATATGCCACAAAGACTGATACTGAAAATCCTAAGTTTTGCACCCACTAGCAGATATGTAGTAAGGACATGTATGCTCACTTTAGATCTTAAATATGTACATGCACTCATTTTCTAATACCACTTGTTGCAGCTTCTTGAGGCCCAGGGGCAAGTAGAGCTTCTTGATGAAGAAAGAAGACAACTAATTAATGATTTAGCTGAACAGAAGGTAAATATTGATTTTGATGCAGTACACAAATTTCATAAAGAAACATCCTGATTATTTGCATATCTGATTGACTTTTGTCTTTTGCCAGCATTAATCTGGTATAATTATTCTCCAGATAGGGGTTGGGGCTGTTATCATAGGAGGTCCACAATAAGAAAAAAATGCAGTCTAGTCACGGCTTTCACTAATTTTTAAAAAGTGTGGGGCAGAGGGGGCGTGGAGTATGCAGGGAATCCAGCTATTGGCACAGTCAATATTAACTGTTTTCTATCACAGTAACCTGAGGGACCTAGCTCAGAACATCCAAGGAAAATTCCTGGCACCCAACCCTTAATGGTAACCCAGCTAGTGCAATCTTTGCTGGTTCAATCCAGATTACTGTTTTTTTTTTCCAGATTACTGTTGGTATAGCCTTCTCAATTTTCCAACAACTCTTTAATACTGTAGAATGGTGTTAAGCATCTTATTATTTAGAAGCTTACTTTACAAGATTTCTTTTTATCATTTTATTTTAGCAATATTGTACTGATCTCCAGGAGATTCAATGTGTGAAAAATGACATGATTGCTAAGGTAAGTAAAAAAAGTTATACATTTGAATTGTGCTTTGTTTAAGTATAAATTTTATTATTCTGACAAGTATATTCTCTTGCAGAAAAAAAGAACAAATAATCCACATATTTTCTATACTAATTTTGCTCTAGCTTCTTTTTTCTAATAATTATAATTTTCACTTGTCATAAACCATGAATGATTAGTGATGTACACATTGTACAAGGTATCACATTTTAGCAATGATCCAGTTAAGAAGCAGGCAGAAAGACAATAGCCTGTTGCAGTACCTTCAGTTATTTTTATGGTGTCAAATACTTTATATTCATATTAAATGTAGCCGTTCTTATTGGCTTAAGCAGCCAAGAGCGTGAAATTTGAATTTCATTGAGAAAGTTAATCGACTTGCCAATTAAAAAACAACCTTTTTTTCGTAGTTAAAATCATACAATGTGTTTTGTTGTAGCTATGTCAAAAACAATATATGTAACTGTCTTGTAGTTTTTTATGTGCTATTTGGCGAGGAATTGAAATTATGGCTGAAAGAACACAGTAGGCTGTCTGGCAGCCACCTTGTAATAAAAAAATACTGCACGGGCTGTCAAGATTGTGACTGAACACAGCTTTGCATGCGTGTTTACAAAGACTAACCAGGATGCAAACCAGTTTGTGATGTCAAACCAGGCATAGACCCGTGCCCCTAACTACATGTACCTCAGTCGTGGGGCAGATGATGGCTAGATTTTGTAATTTTTACAGCCTCTAAAAAGTCAAGATTTGGTTTAAAAAGAGGCAATGCATTTCGAACAGATGCAAAGATTTATTTAAGCAAAAAATATTTTAGGGTTGGGTGCACTTTAATTGCACATGTAGAATATAGTTGGTCTCAATTAGGACTGGGATAAAGTTAAATGGCATCTTCCATTTTCAGGAGTCCTCAACTAACTCTTCAATGATTGTGGGTCTTGCAACAGAAAATGAGGTACAATTTTATATAAAGATACACTACACATGTAATTTAGTTTTAAAAGGTAAATGATTTCCTCCTCTTAGGAGTCTTACCATAAAATGCTTGAGTTGCATGACACATAAAACATATTCAAACACTATGTGTTGAAAAAATGATACTCTCATAATCACTGCTTAAAATTGTCTGCCTTCTTTCAGTATGTAATCAGGAGTACCCAACGACCTTTTCTGAGAATTTTTATCGTACGATGTACTAAACACTAGCTGAGTGTCCCCCTGTCAATCTTCGTTAATATTTAACTTTCCTTGGAAAAAAAATAACCGCTCTTCAATGCCAGCGAGCAAAACGTTTGAGAAATAAAAATCCCAGCCAGCTAAGAGCATGTCGTTTCTCAACGAGCCAGCAAAGCTGAAAATGCCACAAAACTCGAAATGCCAGCCAGCACGGGTGGAATCTTTCCAGTTTGCCAGCCAGCAGTCGCGTAAGGAAGAAAAATACCCAGCCAGCTAAGTATTAATTTTAACTTAATTTTTAGGGAAAATAAGTCAAATGGTTTATTTCAGATGTCAGATCGTTCCCAAGACGGGCAATTGGCTTCTATCTGTATCCCGTGTTGTTTACTTTTAGTTTTTTCCCCGAAGTCCTAAATTCTCGCAGATGAAAATCCACCAAAATACGAAGCGCATGTACGGAAATGACGTGTTTTGATTCCTGACAGCCAGTAAGACTCATTACGGACACAAATTCTAGCAAGATTCGTTAAAATAACACTGCCAGCAAGATTTTTATTTCAGCAAACATTTTCCCAGCCAGCCCAAAATCGGCCTGCAGAGCGGTTATTTTGCAGATCGGCTCCATCGAGCACTCCTGTGTAATTAAGCCATCATGGCTGTCAGAACCGTCTGAGTCAACGGGTACAAATATTGCTCTTCACTTTCTTTCCCTCAGACACTGAAGATGGAAAAAAGCAGATTAGAAACTCGCATTTTAGACTTGGAAGAAAACATGCAGAGGTACAACACATTTTTTGTTTGTTGTTTGTTTAGTTGTCTATTTGTTCTTTAAGATATCTCTAAGACATATTATAATTTCTTTTCAATGGACCCAAAATGCAGAAATCACCTCATCTAGAGCCATTAAGTACTGAGTTATAAACTTTTACCCCGAGCTACTAATTTGTTATTCAGTGCAAACTTGTTGTGTTATTATTTTTTGTTTCTCTCTGCAGGCTACATAGAAATGAACTGTTAGCAGAGAAGAGTAAGTTGGCTCAAAATGAACCTGTTTTAAACAGCACACCATTTTCTCGTCAGTCATCTCTGCAGCAGGAGCTAGAAGCCCAGGAGGTACCTACATCTACTTAGTAACTATAATAGTACTACATTTCTGCTATGGAATTGACAAGTCTGGGTAACTAACTTGCTTCAGGTTATGTGCGTACTCCAGATGTGGTGTCTATTACAATGATTTTGACAAAGTTTTTGAAATTTTTAAAAATACTTCTTTAAAAAATTATATTTAGCAATTACTGTAGCACAAACACTGACAAGTGTAACAGTCAGAAGACAGCTCAGTGAAAGTGCTATGGATCAATAGGGCCATTTATACGGGAGGAAATAAGACGCGTCTTATCTAAACGCGACTTAAATAGGACGCGAACTGTACCGTTTATACTTCGCGTCCTACATAAGACGCGAAGATATCGTATAAATGGTTCGCGTCTTATTTTTGATACAGCCTCGCTTACCCGCCAAGATGGAACGCTGTAGCAAGAAACAAAAGCATGCTGTCCTGTCATTTCTCAGAGATTTTTTTTCTTATGAAGACCACGCCGTAGCATACAAAGAAATCAACAGAAATCCGAGAAGGGTCGGAAGAATGGTGCGACTGATGGCAGGTTAAAGAAGGAAGGTCTGCAGGGGCACCCAACGACAAGTTTCGGTAGATATCTGTTCGGTGGAGGGTAATTCGCCTCGGGTTTTCGGCGTCGATGAAAGAGTGCACTCGGATTTTCGTAACTAAAACGTGGCCTAAAAGATTCGCAATGGAGAAATCATAGCCCCTAAGGTTTTCGGAAAGGTCGTAATTGCTGTTTTTGGCAGTCAAAAACGTCACCTAGCGTTTTCGGAAAGAAAACAGTTCCCTAGAAATTTCGTGGAAAGTTTATTTCAGCTTGCATTTTCTCAAAGGAAGATTTTGTTCCCTAACATTTTCGGACAATTAAAATTTCAGCTAGGGAATCCGAACAGATGAACTTCTTCTAGCTTATGAAAACATCACTTTAAACAGACTTCAAACACCATAAGGTACTTAAAAATGCCTTTCTACAGCTTTTGGTTGATTTGGCTCGTTGGGTGCCCCTGGGTCTGGAAGGTGCTGAATTCACTTTTGGCTCTCCCGGCCATCTTTTGCAAAGCTTTGCATCCAATTACGCTATCTAATCATAAGACAAGCTCATGTTTCTGTTGTTTTTATGCAAGCGCACTTGCAGTTCACGTCTTATTTAGGACGCGAAACCATTTATACAAGGAAGTTCACGTCTTAATTAAGACGCGGACAAAATAAGAACAGCTGAAAACCCTGTTCTAAGATAAGACGCGTCTTATGTAAGACGCGACTTAAATAAGACGCGAACGCTTATTTTGTACCATTTATACGATCAGTTCGCGTCTTATTTAAGTCGCGTCTTACATAAGACGCGTCTTATTTTCTACCGTATAAATGGCCCTAAGATAATAATACATTGACTGGCACCCATCAACCACAAACTGCACAATCATGGACAGTTATTCGAAGAGCTGCTACATACCACATAGGCCTAGGGCACTTGCTAACAAACATAAAAAAGCTACAAAGAGTAGTGCAATTATACAGACTGAGGTACACTCACTTCAGTAAATAGCCAGCCCTTACCTTGCTCACTTTGTCAAAGCACTGCTCCCAGTATCACACACTACTTCTCAAACACAACAGAGTGTTCTTCAGTCTTAAGCTGTATTTACTTAATACTTAAAGTTTGTCAAAACTAAGAAATTCTTTACAACAGATTAACGTGGTTTGTTTTAACCAAATAGCTGGACAGTGGCATTTACATTTAAAACAAACTGAGTTTGCCAGTTAGTCTCATTCTTATTGGTTAAGGATTATTAAATGCAGTATTACTGTCCTTAAGAAGGAGTGCTTTAACACCTGCATAACTATTAAACTCACTCAAGACAAAGTAATCAAATGATTAGTACTAAGGTCCTACCCCCTGCCAAAAAGGTAAATAATTAAAAAAGTACCTGCCTTTCACCCTATAAAGAAAAAGTATATTACAAAATTAATTATCATTTTATTGTAGACTTGTGAAACCAAAGGTCTTCCTTCTCCCATTGTGGGCAGCCAGTTCAGCTTCAGTGATAGCTTGGATGGGGATGATCTGGATGTATCACTGACTGGAATAAATCAGTCATGGTTGTCTAGTTTCCCACTTGACTCAACCAGCACAAGTTCCAGTTTTGAAAAATACAGCATGACAGCATTTCAAATGGTTTGTGCTTTCAAAATCTCTTTCCTTGTTTTGGATGGAGGGGAAACAGTTTTTGTGTGAGAGCTGTGATGTGGTTTAATTAAGAGCTGATGATGTGAGCCTGCACAAACTGGCAAATATGGTGCCAATAATGTAATATCTTTTTTCTCCCTTTCGTCTTGAAAGTTGTTGTTACATTCATGGATGGGAAAAATGGGTTGCAAGGAACTCAATCCTATATATGTCATGTGTTTCATTTTTGCAGTGAAACTCCTTTTAATCTTACAATTATTTTGCACAATTGAAGCAAACATGAATGGAAATATGCCATTTTCTCAAAAGCAAGTTGTGAAATTCGCTTTCTTCGAAATATCGCACAATTTCAGCAAATGTCATCAAAATTCATCGAAATTCACTCTCATTACTTTTGCACAGTACTGTATATTTGATTTAAAAAGAGAAAATTGCAAACTAATACTCAGGCCTGAGCAGGATGTGAAAATCACGCCAGGTTCTTCAGAGCTCTAGTTTTCTTTATTATGTCTCAGGTATTTTGTAGAGTTTGTACAGACAAAAGATGGAAGAAGTGCAATATGCATGTTTATTGCTGGTTCATAACCAGCCATTCTGCCATGGTAGACACAGCGACCTCAACCTAACTCCATCACACACAACGGGACTTACACTGTACACACATGTACTCATAGCCATTTAAAGTACAGATTGGAATGACTCAAAATAATATGTAACTTTGCAATACACATATGTTGCGTTTGGTGATCTCTTTCTTTGGAGTAGGCTTTTCAGAATTTTAATTTTAATGACTTACAATAACATGCAGCATAAAAAAGTCATTTCTGCATGGCTTCAAACTGCTCTTAGATGCGAGGTGTGGATCTTTCTACCAGGACTTGCTAAATGAGGAAGAGGCTACTTCACTGCTTATGTAAGAGAGTGAGGTTCATTGAAGTACAGGTGGTGCATGATGCTTATTCTATAATTCTCCAGCATATCAGAACCATTTGTATGCATTAGGTGTGTATTAAAGTCTACGAGTCCTCTGCTTCTACGTTCGTTATCGGGGTGATCAGTTTCAGGATGTAAGTGATCAGGCTTTCGTTCATAGACTCAGCGGATCATGTGTATTTTGTGCAACCCTCGACCGATATATCGGCCGATATATCGACCGATACATCGGCCGAGTGCCGGTCGACATATCGACCGATACTCGGTCGATGTATCGGTCGATATATCGGCCGACACTCGACCGATGTATCGACCGAGATATGTCAGTCGATATGTCGATCGATATGTCGGTCGAGATATCGGTCGAGTATCGGTCGATATGTCGACCGAGATATCGGCCGAGCATCGGTCGATATGTCGGCCAACACTCGACCGATACGTTAATCATTGACTGTCGGTGGAATATCGGTCGACTGTCGGTGGTATATCGGTCGACTGTCGTGTACTCTCGGAAAACTGTTTGCTACCCGGAACAGATAATGTCCGCGGACAAAAATCATAGCATATTTTCGCTCCAGATGGAGGGTATTGTTCTTATATACCACGATAATCAGTTGAGTGACGCGCGACCAAGTTTGATCACCAGTTTTTAACGCTAAAGTGGTGTTGTTGTCATGGGCAACTAGCTCCGTTTCCAGTGGCAACTTGTCGGCCTTTGAAGTCATAAGCAGCAAAACGCGGAGAACAACATACTAGTACTGGCCGAGGTCGTTTGTCTCTGCAAATTTGGCGGGCTTTCATGGTAAGTGATGCGCGGCTGCTGATATTGTTACCGTTGGAAACAGTTGCAGCATGTCTCACGTTCACGACTCATTGGCGCAATACCTTGAACCAAGTTCTGGTGAAAACATTTAAAGCAACTTTTCACCACCACCTACGCCAGAGTTTCGTTACGACACGGGCAACGACAATTTTAATAACCACAATATGCTCTACATTCCGTTCGACGGAAAAAATGATACGGAGGACAGCCCTCCGCCATCACAACCAAGACCACGGTACAATGGGATTCAAAAACGAATCCATCCAAGACATTAAAACTCACCTCAAGCCGACTGAAACCTTTCAATATGCACACTTCATTTAATGCCACCCCCCAGGCGTGAAAAATTGTTTCATTACAGGCGAAGCAATAAGATGCTTAGAACTAACTCTTCGAAAACAACATTT
The DNA here is from genome assembly GCA_016490735.1 of Pachyseris speciosa. NCBI lineage: Eukaryota > Metazoa > Cnidaria > Anthozoa > Scleractinia > Pachyseridae > Pachyseris > Pachyseris speciosa. The sequence goes on along the minus strand of JAEMWC010000171.1, from coordinate 1,082,696 downwards.
GAAGAGAGCCTTGTGAGATTCAAACAACGCCTGAGAGCGCGCGGCCTTCCAAAAAATATAATAGAAAGGTGTCTGTCAGGGGTCAACTTTGCCTCTAGATCATCGGCTCTAAAACAAAATAAAAAACACGTGCCACCCACGAGTAAAAAAACCTTAAACAGATATCGATGGAACACTGGAGATTTATACAAAATCAGCCACTGCTTAGAACGATCTATCCTAAAACTCCAAGAATATCATACAACGAAATATATATCATTACCTCTTTTGTAATTGTAAATTTACAATTTACAATTACAAAAGAGGTAAAACTCTTAAAGACACATTCGTGAGAGCAAAAATAGACTTTTTAGGCTCTAACGCCAGGCAACCGCAAAAACCACACTGAAGGAGTCCGCGCAGGCCTGTCATTTATTTGCCATCATGTTGATGTTTCCATTTCTTCTTTTACTGCACAGACCACAGCGGCTACATAATATTGAATTGGAGGCTTGGGGTATCACAGAATAAACGCTAGATGTAAATAGATTAGAACAAGTGCTTAAATATCGGAACGCGTGTCTAAACGGCTATTAATTGTCGCTCACTGTAGGTTAAATTACGTCTGCGACGCAGGCTACAATCAACCGTACACAAGTATGAGTGAAGTATATGCACAATGTCGGTAGCCTATCGATCGACATGTCGGCCGACAGTCGGACAAACAATCGCGGTCGATATGTCAACCGACATATCGACCGACCTATCGAGCGACATATCGACCGACATACCTCGGTCGATATGGCGGTCGAGTGTCGGCCGATATATCGACCGATACATCAGCCGAGTATCGGTCGATATGTCGACCGACACTCGGCCGATATATCGGTCAATATATCGGCCGATATATCGGTCGAGGGGTGCACAAAATACACATGATCCGACTCAGCTTAGTTGTAATCGCTAAATTAGCGCGAATACTGTTTGGAGTCAATTTAGGTGATCACAGGCAAATTTCCTTCAAGTTTGTAACTAAAAGTTAAGTTGATTTTATGATTGCTGTGCGATTGAAGGAAGTTTTGCGAGGACAAGAATGTCCTTTAGTAATTTTACCTTCTTGTATGATATGCAATCGGTGGCTGGTTAAAGATATGTTTTAATGTAGGTGAACTTAACTTCAATCAGGATTTTCTTTAAAACGAGTGTTGGAGGGTAGCCTCTTTTACAGAAACTTTGTTTGAAGTCTCGTTGTTGTTTTCAAAGATCTCTTTGACTGAGAAAGTTCCTAAGAGACGTAGTGTTTTGAAATGGCAATCATCTCCTTGTTGGAAACTGTCTGCGCCATGGTAGAGTTCTGAAAAGAACTGTGTTTCAGCTTTGAGATGCAAGACCGGTTTCGGAACCAAAAGATTGGATCCTTCGTCAGTTGCTTTTAAGCTTTTTTTTTAAGAGCTCAGAAAGAGAGCTAGTTTCGAGTGCTGAAAGTAGAATCACGTCTCTTTATATAGCGGACTTCAACCGTAGAGTGTTTCGTGATTGGTTAGTTACAAGCGGGATTCTTATTGGAAGATATAGATTATCCAATGGCGTGAAGGGCGTTTCGATCCTGTGAGGTGTGAAGATCACACGCTCAATGCACCGTGAAATGAGCGCAAAATTATGCAAACAGAACAACTTTGCGGTGTTTTCGAAGGATGGAAAATCACTCAGTGCGTTGAGAGTGATTTAAAGATATTTTCGAAATATATAGTTGTTCTGTGATAAAGTGCATACTGATCCAAAAATGACGTTGGATAAAAAATCCGTAGTCCTGTTTACGTTCGTTATCGGGATGATCAGTTTCAGGATGTAAGTGATCGGGCTTTAATGTTCGTAGACTCAGCTGAGTTGTAAATCCTAGGCTAATGGTCAGGTCTCCCTTGAACAAATGAAGTTCTACATGCACCAATTACCTACTCTATGTACATTCGTTTTTTATAATATCTCCTGTATGCTTTCAACCTTAGGCGAACGAGTTCAAAGAGAAAAAAGAAAGAGCTCTAAGACAGATTGATGAATTAGCAGCTCTTGACAGAAGTGTGGAGGTGAAAGACAAAAAGGAGGTAGCATGTACTGTACATGAAATCTGTTTGTATTAAAATGTTTGCCTAAAATTCAAGCAAGCTTAGCCACACAGAATGATCTCAATCAGCAATCAGCTCATTGTGAAAAGGATTATTTAGTACAGTGGAACTTTATCCATCCATCTGTTCAAGGGAAAACTGGGTGCTCATATATGGGGTAGTCACCAGTACAAAGTGTATAACAATTAATTTCTGTGCAAGTTTTCAAATGTTTGTTGATGTTGAGTTGTTTCTCAGGTCGTGCGTGATCAACTTGCACAAGACTTAGACAGTTATGCAGAGAAAGTGGCCTCCCTCTGTATAAAGAAAAAAGTTGCTGAGAAGAGGTACACCGGAAGACAAGTTTCATGTCTATATGTAGCATAAGTTGTTTGCAGGAACTCAAGTTTGTACTTGCAAGCCAGGTACTGTACATAGAAAGCTACTGATCTTCACCCATAAATTTGTAATGCTGCAGAAGAAGTTATAAAGAGAGTTATCTAGAATTGTAAAAAAAAAAAACACTGTCAATGAACTAATATTCTGTTTGTTTGTTTGTTTGTTTTTTCTGTCCAAGTTCACTTGAAGTGCTGTTTCCTGTAATGCATTGTTAAGACTTAAATGTTTTTGAAGCCTAACTGAGAACTTTGTTTATAGGACCATGAAACTTTTAGCTGCTACAAAAAAGCTCAAAGGTTAGTTCTATATTCACATGCTTCTTTATAATTATTCATAGATGCATTATTTTGCACTTGACTCAGTGGTGCCATGTTAAATACATAGTAAAAGTTACTTCACTCTTCTTTACCTGGTAGATGAAAACAAACAGCTTTCCGAGGAGCGCGGAAAAGCATATCAAAAGCTAGGGACAATGGCCCTTTACAATGATGAAATGAGTGCAAGGTAACATCTGTTTAACTTGACATTGCCTAAGGCTATAATACATAACAGTGCATATATTACAGTGTAGGCATGTGACAAGAAATAAAACCATGAGTTTACTGAAACTGTCAGGGTCTCAGTGGCATGCATACTTTAACGCCTGCATCACAAATGGAGATTGGGTGCTCAGGGACCTGGGGGTTGGTAGCGCCGAGCCAAGCCCAGGTCGGTAGAACACCCCATAAGCTTGCCCTACCCACAACCCAGCCACAAGCCCCACCCGCCACACCCAGCCCTAGAACAAGCACCCATCACACTGAAATAGGTGTTCATTGGAGGAAAAACAAGGGGAGGCCAGAAGGGAAATACTCCGAACCACGCATGCTACAACGTCCCGTATGCTGAGCAAAGTAAAATGACGAGCACATACAAAGGCGCACGCATAAACTACAACGGAACCCCTGCTGACCACTGGACTACCTGAAGACGTCAGACGTAAGCCAAGAACATAAAAGAACACATGAACAAGCCAGAAAGTCATAAGGCCCCGGCAACCCAAAATATACTAGAAAACGCTAATGCCACGCCTTTCAATGGTGTTGCTAGTATAACTGGAATAGTGTAAGGATGGGTGTCAGTTATCACAATACCGTTCCAGTTCAGAGTTGTCAAAATGGTCAGTGTGATATCAGTGAGACTAAAGGAAAGGCAGGTATTCCCCATGTATGTTAGCTTCTTGTTGATGCATCATGCAGTAAGTAGCATTCACCCTTGAATTTGTTTGTTTGTTTGTTTGTAGGTTGTTGGAATTTGAGTCTAGACTTGAAAACAGAACGAAAACTGTTGCGCAGCAAAGTGAAGAGATGGCTTTTCTGGAGCAGCAGGTACTAATGCATCTGTGGTCCAATCAGGTTATAGTGTACATACAAGGATATGCTTAATCTCTCCAAAAAAAAAGAAAAGAACTTGTCTTGGCCGGAAACTTACAGTGGAATTACGTTTTGTTGTAATACGAAATGCAGAAAAGACGTTGAACATCGCAAACAGGTGCACGAGAAATAAAGTCATCCAACAAGTGCCTTTTAGCCTCTTTTTGACTATGTTATACCATGGCATGTGAGGTTGCTTGGTCTTTATAATCCTTATCAAGTTGTCTCTCATACCAAGTTATTACCAAAGATGTTTTTAGTAAAAAGTTTGGAACTTCGGTTACTATTGCGTCAACATTTAATATGTTCTCAATTGTGGAATTAATTGGGCACTTTCTTCCTCCATCAACCCTAAGGTGAATAGGGTTAATCAGCCCAAACAGAGAGATTAAAAAGGAGAAAAGGCCACATAAAAGCTCTGCATTCTGTTATGATTCTGTTATTTGTTTCCTTCTTAGTTATCCAACGTTACTGAGGATTTATTCAAAACTAGGTATGTTTGACTTTAACCCTTTCCTGCCCAAGGGGTTCCCCATTGACGAGTAAAATCGTCTGGCGTTAGACAGAGTAAAATCTATAAGTGCCAATTGGCACTCACGGGCGGGAAAGGGTTAAATGGGGACATAGTTTTTGATGATGTTAACCCTTTCCTGCCCAAGGGGTTCCCCATTGACGAGTAAAATCGTCTGGCGTTAGACAGAGTAAAATCTATAAGTGCCAATTGGCACTCACGGGCGGGAAAGGGTTAAGCCGGGTTTCTTCCGGTGCATAACGTTTTTACCTTCAGTAATGTGGTCTCTCAAGTAATCTTGCTCAGTTAGGCCAAATAAGGGAAAAATCTGTAAGAGCGTGTTCTAGTGAGTCACAAATAAACTTTTACAGGCTCATGCACTTTTACTTGGGTCATGTGTCGAAATATTGGAAATTTTGAATTCAAAAGATACACTCCTATGCCAATAAAACTGTAAGTCACAGGCAGAACCAGTATAGAGAGCAACTACAAGGAAAATTTCTGTGTGGTTCTAGGAGTATGCTCCATTGTTGTAAACATGTCAGCAAGTTTAAAGTAAAGGAAGTCATTTCCTGTTTTTAAGTTCATAGGGTACTGGATTAACTTCTGCAAATGTTCCGAAAACTGTTCAGCTTTTCCCAGATTGACTGATTTAATCCAGCTATAGAGCGCTTTTCAATTGAGTGTCGTAAAACCAAAACCAATCACAACAGAAGTAAGTAGTGCAATGAGCCAATCAGAATACGAAGAAATTACATGTAGTCGACGCAAAGGGCGGGAAAATACGCGCGTGCAAGTCGCGATTGGTTTTGGTTTTGCTTCTCATTGGTTGAGAAAGTGGCGCCAGTTTTCTTGGTCAATCACAGAGCGGAGCAATGCAAAACCAAAACAAAACCATAATTACTTTCGACACTCAATTGAAAACCGCTCTAAGCTGTTCGCTGGTTTAACAATGCAGAGCAGAGTGAAAAAAAGAAAAGAAAAAGAAACAAACAAATCAGGTTTTTACTGCAACACTGTTCCGTTATCCAGGCCTTGCATGCCCAAGCGATTGTAATCTTTTGCTGTACGTGTACAAAAAGTGTCTAAAAGGCTTTTACTGCTCCACAGGGAGGAAAAAGAGAACGTCACAAGATCTCTCGCTAATGAGGTATAGTAAACTTGTTTCTGGCGACTTTCTAGTGTTACCTTGAGGAAGTTGTTCTCTGCTGAGAAATTAATCATGCAGCATTCGTTTGTATTTCTCGGAATGCAAAAAGTGTTTACTAAGCGATGCTGTTCATTAGGGTAAATTGTAAACGTCACTCGGATAAACACAACCATGTCTACAAAATATAGACTTGCATAAATATATAGTCTTTCGTTAAATTCTCGCTGAGTTCGACTCTGGTTTCGTTTTACAGAAACGTTTAAGCTCATCGCTGGAACTTGAACTTGTCTCCCTCAAAAAGTAAGAATATGAAAATGTGCATTTTATATTAGCCAGGGAGAATCATAACTTTAATATATCAAACATTTGTTTTGTTTGTTTTATCTTCTTCATTGTGACAATAAACGTAATCGACGTCTGACGTGCATGTAAATTAACAATTTTTTTACATAGTTTCTGCACACTGTTTGCATTTGCAGGAGCCAAGATGAACTGGACAAAGAACAATTACTTCTTTTAGGTAATCTTTGACTTGTAGCCTCCTTCGCAAGCGTTGTTTGTGTCGGTCCTATTTTCCCTCCTGATTGGATACTCAGACACAATGGGAATGGAATGTCCGGCTCGCTTCAGCAGACGTTGGTGGGGAGGGAGAATAGGACCGACACAAACAACGGCTGTGAAGGAGGCCATTTCGACTTGCGGATGTCTTTGGAATTATGCCAGGTCATGTAACAATGATATTATGTACTTATTGACTGAGTGGGAGGGCCGGACGGGAAAATATTTGGCCCGAGGTAATGCGGTACGGACCGAACGCAGCGAGGTCCGTGCGCCATGACCGAGAGCCAAATATTTTCCCGTCCGGCCCGACCTGACTCAGTCAATAAGTATTTTATCATATGGCCTCGTTGAACTCTTCGTGAGCACGTAGAAGATTACTTTTTTTTACAAATTTTACACAGAAAAATTGATCTAATATGTTGTTTGTATTTGTTTTCTGCTTGTAAAATCAATTTACATGGTTAGACGGGACGGAATCCTCTAACTTCGTATCGCTCGGGCCGTACGTGTTCATAACAGGGTCGTACGTCTTTTTCCGGCCCTGCTCGCGCTAAGGTGTACGGCCCTCATACGGCGGTTTCCTCAACAGTTTTACATTGAAAGCGCGCGCGGGGCCGTACGGGTCATATGATAAATTGCAATCTTTATCTTTAACAACTTACGTGAACCCAGTTATTGGTAATGCCAATGTTTCGATGACGGTGATAAAAATAAGTATGACTTCCTTGGCTATTAAAGGGTAGAAAGCTCTGACAGACATCAACGTACGGTTGTTTATTGTGCTCTTACCCAATGGCATTCGTGTAACTTCTAATATTGGTAATCGCTTTGAATTCTTGCTTCATTTGAATATGAATGAGATGCTTGTTACTTCGTCCGCTAGCGCGAAACAATGTATCAGGCTCAATTCTTCTCACGGTGCACGCGCTCGTGGCTGAACATTACGACATAATAGCGCGAGGTCCGCATAAATAGTTAGAGTGGACGTTCTAACTAATCAATGGTTGTGTTTCTCTCGGCAAGTCAAAATAAAGGAACTTGAAAGCGAATTGGGGAAAACAACGACACAGCTCAATATGGAGAAAAGAAGAACTGCTAATTTAGAGGTGCGTGTTTCTGTTCTCATTTGGGTTGATTCTTGTCAAGTTTAAAGGGAGTTCTCCGCTTTCCAAAGCTGCATGTATTATAATAAGTTTAGACAACTCGATTGTAACCGTTAACCAAGAGTGATTGCAGCAGCTGTTACCCGAACCTCAAGCTGCGCCGCACATTCCAGCCAGATTGTCAATGCAAGCCATTAAGCCACAGCAGCTCAGGCGGCACTGAACCTTCAAGAACAGCTGGTGTACCTTGAAATCTACGCGTAGCTGAGGAAACAACAGAAAAAAAGGTCGCAAAACATTCACTTAGTGAAGTTTTCTTAAGACTATTCTTGTTCGATTTTGTGTACGCCCTACCTGTGCGATTGTTTCTGCACAAACGAGTTTCACTTCGTGCCGGCGTCTCTTATTTAAGCAAGAATTGGCTCGTCAAGCCGCGGTCCCAGGATACATTACAAATACCATGATCTATTTTCACGGCAGCGAATTAACGTTTATTGTGTGTATTAAAATATCTTTCAAGCTCTTTGTCACTGGGTTCAAATATGCTGTCGGTATCCACACCAGAATAGCACGTCATCTTTTGTACCCTTTTGTACACAGTACATAGGGAAAAAAACCTTAAATACCACTGAATAACATAACAGAAGCAGACTCGGTACGTGTATATGATACTTGATAATCTTGGCCGGGTGTCGTCTCTTAGTCCATTCAAAAAGCATTGGTGCCAAACTCCGGTAAACAGCTACACTTTAGTTACACTGAACATTAAGTTCTGCTTACAACACAACTCATCCACAGGAATCCATTCAGCTGTCAGTTTCGAGGCATTCTGATGAGTTGAGAAACATTTTTGATTCCATACCTGCCACAGATACAGAGGCCCTCAACAGAAGTAGACAGGTATTGTTTACAGTCTGCACGTTAATATTGTGTTGTTTGCTTTAAATGCCCAGCATGAAACGATGGCAATTCATTAAGAAGGAAATGACTGTTCTCCAGTCTAAACCTTGTAAATCGCATTAGCTGAATTTGGAAACGAATCAGAACGAATCCAAACTTCATTGAAAATCAATAAAATTGAACTAAAATTGATTCTCATATTAAAGGGTATCTCAAAATTAGCAGTTTCAGCACGTTTCAGCATGTTTAATTGAAAAGCCGCCAGATAACACGAGTTTAAAACTTAAAACAATCAACAGTTTTTTTCTACCTTCAAACTCTTTTCTTTATTACTTTTTGCACACTATCATCAATTGTTATGTTTATTTTGCTTTTTATGCAGTAATAATTCTTTATATGTTGTAATAGTTTGCCTTTTCTCTGTTAATCGTGTAATTATTAATTTTTATTCTCATTGTAACTTAGCAGCACATTGTAACTCTCTGACCTACGCCATATAAGCCTCTGGCTTTGGCATCTTATTATCGTTAACTCGTGCTTCGTGTACTTATTTGTCAATAAAGAGAAGCCACAGTATGGCTGTTCTTCTACAGAAAAAAAAATACAAATGTCAGCTCCAATTCAACTGAACAGCGTCAAAGTAGGTTTGGTGACCATTTTTGAGATGCTCTTTGATGCAGTAGAAACAATTTTTTCCAATCGATAAATTTTGAAACCTCAGTCCCAGGCCCTTACAGGTATGTACATGTTGTAAAGCGCTGTCAACAATTAATGTAATAGCGCTATATAGATTATTAAGTTATTATTATTATTATTATTATTATTATTATTATTATTATTATTATTATTATTATTATTACTACTACTACTACTACTCGTTTCGAAACACTTTACTCTAATCAATTATGGATCATTTTATAACTTCTTAGCCTTCTGCTCTTTCTCTGAATTGTTCCGTTACTTTTTTCTTTTATCTTGATAGTCTCCGCGCGCTTCATCTCCTTGTATCACTGGTCATATGGTCAAAGCAAAACTGTTTGATTTTGTTTCCCATGTAGACACAAGTAAAGTACAGGTATGTACATGTTATTGCCGTGTCGTCGTCATCATCAGTCCTTGTCCTCGCCATAGGGGGCATAAGGCCACTTTAAGAGATTTCCGTGATCAACAAAGGCTCGGAGGACAGGTGGTTAGTCCATCGCCCAGCCTCCACTCGGAAATCCTTCGATAACAAGGACCGTAACCACCTTTTATGAGCCCGCGAGAATGAGCACCACCCACAAACCCATGTTTTCACTGAAACCGCTGATCACTGAATCTGGTGTAGGTCATTGTTATCTAAGGTCTTCCCCTCCACCCAACCCTGAGATGTGTGATAGGACAGACCACATCACAGGGAGCTACATTCCTTACTGTTTTTATCAGTGTGTTGGTTTTCTTTTTACACCCCCTTCCAGTATTACGTGTGGAGGTGAGCGTCACTGCCCAATGACGCGATCATCTGAACTGGAGCATATGTTAAGCGCACAGCCAGCATGATCTTACCAGTTATTTTAAGACCCTGGTTTGTGCTCTGGTCTGGGATTTGAAACCAACCTTCCGACCGGTGCTCTACCAGTAGACGGTCAGAGTAATCGTAGGGATTAAAGGCGTTCGTGCGAAAATCTTCCCACAGTGGAAATTTTTTCACTTCTCGCCAAGAGTTAGGGCATGAGTTACGTATTCAAAATTAAAAAAAAATACTTTGTTTCGGAGGAAAGGGCACTGGAAAAATGCCCTATGTGCTATAAATCGGCCATAATAACGAAGTATAGCTTCATCGAATTAGCCATCAAGAATCGTCGAAATTAACTGGTTAAGAGAAGATTTCTTTGCACAGGTCTTAAGGAGTGGATATTGTAAATACTTTCACGCCATTAGTGATGTCGTAAACATTGAACTGAATCTAATCCTCAACGAGCGTCCTCATAAGCGCTACCGTTTTAATCACTTCCGGAAATGGATGGCACAACGGAAGAAAATTTAAAACAAACTGTAACTTCTTACAGTGAGGTTGTTTTCATTTCATCAGTTTTGGTAGAGAATACGTAGAGTAAATGATTCGTGTAAAAAAGGTAGGGGTCACCAACGATCTAAACAGGTAAAATTGGTGTGAAGTTTATCATGCCATGTTTCTTTTGTTGGGGACAAGTCAATCGTGACTAATGCGTGACATAATATTGTCGTGTTACCTGCGCAGTTTAGATGCGCATAACAATTAGCGCGAACGTCTTTAAGGCGCTAGAAATTCCGCGAACCGTGTAGTCCTGAAGGGACTACCCTGTTAAAATAATGTGGGAACTGAGGAGCCAGGTTTAGTTAAAAGAGCGCGATTGACTTTGGCGATGCCCTGGTTAAGGTCCAATAGGTGAACTCACCCAACGTACTTTTTAGCAGAGATTCCTTACTTAACATATTGCTGTAACATATTGAGTATTTAACCTGCGAATTTTTGCGGTAGCAAATGTTAATCGTGCTGTTTCATGATGTTGACTTAAAATGCGACTAGTGTCGGTTGCGCCAAACATTCTCCAGTATCTAGTGTCACCGTAATTGCTAGCTTGTTATAAAACTTAAGGTTGCCGTTTATGGCCGCAGTTTTGAAATCCTGGCTCCCCAGGTTTTCACATGACCTGGGTTCTGTTGTTTTGAGCCAACTAACAGTATTGAACAAAATACGATGGACCTTTATCGTGACAACAGTGGCTTTTCTCCTTTAAGGGCCCATTGAAGTATCTCGTTGCTAAGGTACACGGTTGCTAACCAAGTGCAATTTCATTTCCGGTCAGCCCAAATTTTTTCGCGCGCTTTCTTCGGCGTCGGCCGGTCGCTGGCTCGTTCAAGTCGCCGGTAACCTTTTTTTGCGTCGTTGCAACAAATACAAGATCGAAAACCTTTGTTTACATTTTTATTAATTGATTTTCGGGGGCATACAACGAGCCAAATCAACCAAAAGCTGTGGAAAGGCATTTTTAAGTACCTTACGGTGTTTGAAGTCTGTTTTAAGTGATGTTTTTGTTAGCTAGAAAAATTTCATCTGTTCGGACTCCCTAGCTGAAGTTTTAATTGCCCGAAAATGTTAGGGAACAAAATCTTCCTTTGAGAAAATTCAAGCTGAAATGAACTTTCCACGAACTTTCTAGGGAATAATTTTCTCTCCGAAAATGTTAGCTGACGTTTTTAACTGCTAAAAACAGCAGTTATGACCTTTCCGAAAACCTCAGGGGCCATTAATTCCCCATTGCGAATCTTTTAGGCCGAGTGCACTCTTTAATCGACACCGAAAGCACAAGGCGAACTACCCTCCACCGAACAGATATCTACCGATACTTGTCGTTGGGTGCCCCTGAATTTTCTGCTTTACGTTTACAACATGTGAGTCGTACCTTTATTTATGAAACTTGAGTGTTCTGCTTGAAAATGTTTTCCACGTACGGACGTAAACAGAAAGCCGCAGCGATGGTTGCATGTCGATGGGGAAATCTCGAAAAGGTGACAGTAAAAGATTTCCAGTGTCAGGTTGGAAATCGAAATCTCAAAGATGCGGAGACACAAACTGAAATTAGTACTGCGCTATCATCACCTGCAAACTTCAAAAGAAACTCTGTGTCCGCGGCCTTTTTGAGCGCTCCGATCTTGCGATAAAACTGTGCGATCCTGTGAACCAGTGTCCGTGAACTGTCCTTCCGAACCTGAGAAACTCCATTGTTTAAATATAACACAAATGAACGAAGCTCTCCCAAGACAGCATGGAGCAAAAGACGGTGAGCATCCTTGAAAGCAGTTCTAGATCACAAGAATTTCATTCTTACATCAAAAATTAATGCTAACCACTTTAACCACTCGACAGAAAGCCTGACTGATAATGGTGAGCTCGAAACTTGTGATGGACAGCTTCTCCTTACAACATCAGCCTCGCTTGAGAACCTAGTTAACAGTAATTTAACTAATCTACAACACCGTGACTGTGAAAAAGAAACTGAATTCGAATTTTGTTCAATAAAACAAAACACAGATGTGACTGGCCACAATGCTTAGGCACCAGGCCGCTGAAAATTCGCTCGCCACTTCCGGTGCCGCGAAAAAATTGACTTTTCTCCCCGAGAGATAAATGTAGTTGCTGGATTTTAAAACAACTCGAAAGAACATCATATTTTCTTGGAATTCAAGCATGGGTTTTGCGACAAAATGAAAAACAAAAAAATTATGCTCAAAAGAGTGGTCAAAGAAGCACATTTTCCATTCTCATTTTTTTATTTTTTATCATAAGCCAAAACGCATGCTTAAATTTCTTCAAAACAGCTTTTGTATTGTTACTGTACAGAAAATGAGGGTAAAAGGTTTAAGCCATTTAGTTAAAATGCATTTTTCTGTTTCTGGTCACGTGACATTGGGCGTGGTCCGATGACGTCATGTACTGGACCATATTTGCTCCCTATGGGTATTGTCCAAATTTGGTCCAATTGAAGCATACATGTGCAGAGTTATAGCAAATTGATTTTTCCCTAGCAACGGCATCAAAAGATACTTTAATGGGCCCTTAATGTCCTCATTTTTAACGACGTTTTGAATTGATTTCACATCCAGGGCGTCGATAGCAACTCCTCTGAAGATGGTGACTGCCGCCAAACAGGAGCTTCGTCTATTTTGAGTGAGTCCTTAAGCCCTAAACATGGAGGCCAGGAGCTGTATGGTATGTCTGAATCACCTAGTGGTAAATTTCTACAGCTTGTTGACAACGGTGAGCGGGATCTGACAACAACGGCTAGTCAAACAGATTTTCAAGGAGATGTTTGGTGGAATGGTTCACAAATCGATGCGTTAAAGAAGTTCGAGAGGATAGATTTGAAGGATTTTACATCAACAGGCTCTCAGACTGATCTTTTAAGGGAGATTGAGGTGATGGATTTGAAGGATTTAGTATCGACAGGCTCACAAACCGATCTTTTAAGAGACATCGATGAACTTATCGTTGTTGATAAGGCAGAAAGTACTGAAAAGCATCCTAGTAGGGAAAGAAGAAGGAGATCAGGTGTGACTGAGTCGCCTGTTGTTGGCGACAGAACGATAGAAACAGCAATTAAACCCGATTCTGATGGCCTCAAGTCCAATTCAGAGGCTGTAGACTCTGGCAAGTTAAGTCTCGCCGTAGAGAAAGAAAGGAAAGCTACAAATTTGTGGAGGAAGAAGCTGTCCGTTGCATTTAAATTCCCGGAAGAGTTTGAATCTTATTCGAGTGCAACTGGCCAGGCGCTTGAAAATTCAGTCGGAAGCAGTAATTTCGTTGATGGAGTGTCCCTTCATGTCAGGTACGATATTTCCTCAATTTCTTGATGTCTGATGTAGATTGTCTTGGTGAAAACGATTTGCAATAAGCCGTCTACTTGAAACTACATGCATTTGCAATGGCAATTGGTCAAGATGGCGCACAGTAAAATTTGGTGAATACTAATTAGACACCTAATGAGCAGTTTATCTGTTAAATCGACATACGCAGAGCCTTTAATCTTTAATGAGTTTACACCTAAAACAGCAATAACTATACTAGGAGTTTAAAGTAAAATATGCATACAAATAAAATTAAATATAAATAATTATGAATAAATAAATAAGTAAGTAAATAGATACAGCAGTATAAAAATGGTAAAATGGAAAAATATAACAGATGGTAAGTACAATTATGGATACATATAAATAACATTATTTAAACGATTTGATGGCTGCAAGAGCAATACACTTAACATTATCTTTATTTACATCATCATTAATGGGTAGATTGTTCCATGTTACTATCGTCCTTGGATAAAAAGAATACTTATAAATATTATTTAAAACACTAATTTGCTGAAAAGGACGACTGTTCGGTAACGTAGTAGTAAAAATCAGAATCGAGCATGTTTGAACAAGTTTTACAACGATCATAGTTATCATCTATTACTTTTAATTTCTCGACAGTCCTGCACCAAACGAGAAAGAAATTGAGGTAAGTACAAGAGTTTAACATGGCAATTTTACCAGCATCTTTTTCATAAAACTGTCTTTCCTGCCACGAAGGGTTCCCGTTCCTGCGCTGTGAGCACTCAGTAGTGTGAATATACTTCATGAGTCTGAGGGATTACCCATAAAATAGTGTATTCGCTGAGCAGAAGCCACGAGTGTTTCAAGAGAACGTACCAAGTTATCGTAGTCGTCTCTCACAGTTGCAGCGTTAACCGAATAGAGAGTGACAATGTGTGGAAAAAATTGTCTTCTAAGAAAGCAACACGCTGCGGAGACGAGCCTTGAACCACTAACCTCCTGACAGCATCGATATCTTACTTTCGCAGCTCTTGCTAATCTATCATTTAGATACTTTAAAGGTAGATTTAAATTAACAATAATAAAGTATATAAATGTCTAAATAATCTAGTTCCTAAATATTTGAGTGACTATTTCACTAGAAATCATAATGTGCATAGTTACAATACTCGCAGAAGAACAGATTTGCACCTGCCCAAACCAAACCTTAGCCTTGCAGAACGAACTTTTAGATATTCGGGCTCAGCTCTTTTTATTCATCTCTTACCCCGTAGTATTCAAAACGCCGAGTCACTTTCTTCTTTCAAAGTTTCAAGTGATACCTACAATTTTATAGACACTAGGTTCTTACATATTATTGCATGCTTGTTTCTACTTATATTTTTTTAAATTATTGTTTGTATCTTTAAATTTATATATTGTATTCTTAAATTCTATTCTGTATTTTTAAATTATCACGATGTCTTGTATTTTTAATTATTATATTTTTAGTCCAGGGCCCCTCTGGATATCAGCCTCGTTGCTGAATGGGCCACCCTGGCAAATAAAGTGTACCTTACCTTACCTTACCTTACCTTACCTTACCGAAATATTTTATTGTTAAGGTTATTCGCAGGATCACTAATAAATCAACTAAGTACAGATGTGATCTTTTCGTTTCCCAAACAGAAGCAGTTTAAAACTCTGGTGTTGGCTTTCCATACGGATCATGATACACTCAGCAGACGACTGGAAGTTCAGGT
>JAEMWC010000171.1:1057500-1062500 GCA_016490735.1 Pachyseris speciosa | reverse complement strand
CACCATGGAACATTCTATAGGGCTCATATACAAACATGAACGCTGTTTTTTAGTTCAATAAGTGGAGAATAGAATAAAATGCCCCATTTCCATTGCATTGTCATCACAGAACATTTTCAAGTTTCTTTTCAGCGGCACAATTTGATGAAATAACTGCGAGGATCGTTTACTTGTTACTTATTTCAGCGGCTGTTTACAGATGTGATATATTTTTACACCAACCCTTGATTTGGTTTTCATTAGATTCCCAGAGGAGTCAAAGTGCTTCAGGACCATTATCACCGCCTGACAAGGTAAGAATTGCTTCCTTTTCGTTTGTGTTCAGTTTATAAATTTGAACACAATTTTCTTTTAAAATAAGTGTTGTCTGTCGATCCTCAGAAGTACTTAAATCTTTTACCAATGAAAATTGCGAATTGTGGAGCGTTTCATTTGGAATCTCTTTTTATGAAGACAACATCACTTTTGACGTGACGTGACCATAAGTTTCAATTGTTCCAATTCAATTTGTTTTATTAGCCTGACGAGGTAGCTGACGGTGCTAAACAGAATAGCCTTCTGAACTTCGTTATGGCTTTTCACACCACGTCCATGCGTGCCAAAGAGGCTCTCAAAAACTTCAGACGTCGATCAGGCGTGGGTAGTCAAGAGCGGTCAGCTTCGGCAGCCCCACGGCTCCAGACAGATGAACCGGCGCCAGCAACTGAAATTAATCCAGATCGGGAAACAACTGCTCCTGAGGTAGTTGTGAATGACACCGAAGAAGAAAAAGGCAGAGACATGGAAGGAGCAGCAATAGAGGGAGAAGCTGTGGTGACCGAAGTTCCATTGGAAATAGTGGCTGATGAAGAAGGTCTAGTTTCAAGTGGACCGACAGAATCTAGTGAAAATGACAGCCAGTCTGAAGTTGAGGAATTCGAATCACAAGAGAGGCATTCTTCACAGACGTAAGTGCAGACTTGTGCTCGGATTTTACTGTTATGGTTGTTGCCGTCGTTGTGTTTGGAAATGGGGTACTTTTGCGGGAAGTTGTTTTGCGGAAGGGCTTTATCCATCGGGTATTTTTGTTCGATGAACCCTATCGCCTGATATTCCCGCGGGTGAATGCTGTCACGTGATGCGATCAATTTAACCCATGCAATCAGACTCTCGATGAACTGTACGTTTTCTTATTTCAATCTCTTTCAGGCCCAAAAGACCTGGTGTGTGTTGGCGATACTTCTCTGCAGCTTTCAGGCTCACGGTTTCTTTTGTAATACTCATGGTCCTTTTAGTCGTTGGATTTGCCATCCTGGACGGACATTCCACTATTAAAATAGACACGTACTTTATTTCGTCAAAAGTTCGCAAAGTTTTGGAACCAGTCGCGCAACTTGTTTATAATATCAAGCCTCCCGAATAGGCATTAGACTTTACAAACACACCTACGTAAATTAAAGTTAAATGAGAGATTATTTATATTTTGTCTAGTATTATTTGATAATATATACATTTGGATTATTTGTATGTTACAGATACATAATTAAAGTGAATGTCGTAAAGAAAATAGTATGATGAATATCAGCATAGCTGGAAATGATGGACATTTGACGTGCTAGATAAGATAGTAGCTTAGCGTCCGCTTGTTCAAATGCCAGTTAACTTATTTAAAAGTTAACTAAGCTCTTTTTCTCACTCTTTGAAAACGTTTTTGAGGGACACTATTGAGCTTAAAGCAAAGGGAAATCTGAGGAAAACCAGAAGACAACAACCCTAAGTGTAAATTCAGTGTAATTATTCATAATAGTTAAACTGAATTTCAGTTCGCGCTATCCGTAGATTAGCTTTCTCGTGTTTGAGCAACTTAGCCGTGCAGAAAGCTGTTTTCATGAGTTGCTTATATTCATTTCGTTTTTATTAGAACCATTCATGTCAGTAGTTGTCATTGCGCTTCAAATTAATATTTTAAAGTTGTTTTAATAACACTTAAATGTACTGCCCATGCACAACAAAAGTCTGATTTATGAAGAGCAGTTTAATATATTTATATAATTTATGTAGTTGTAAATATCGTAAGACGCAGTATCGTATTCGTTATAGACGATCGTTATTTGTGTTGGAAAAAAAAATACAAGAGATCTTTCTAGCTATAGTTGTCAAAAATTCTGTGTTTAGTGCGTAAGAGAAGCAGACGATATAGAATTTGTAAACTGAGTATGATAGAGCGATTTTCAACCGAGTGTCTACTCTGACTTTTGACGATTGACGCAATGAACCAATCAGAATTCAAAGCAATTACATGTAGACGGCGCCAAGCGCGGGAAATTGCGCGCGAGTAAGTCACGATTGGTTTGGTGGCTGAGAAAATGGCGCGAGTTTTATTAACCAATCGCAGAGCTCGGTGATACAATACAATACAAAAATTAAGTGAACGACAATTATTTTGACACTCAATTGAAAACCGCTCTAATAGTATTAATGGCTGTATGAAACAGTAAATTTTCATTACTTGTTAGCTTTGTACGGTATCGTCTAGATTCCATAGCTCGGTTTTTTTTAGTTTTTGTGGGTCCACATCAGACATTGCCTTAATTACAACCTGCGTTACCAAATGAAGTTGTATCCACGTTGTGTGTAAGTGGTTTCGCCAGTACAACTTTGATGATAAACAATCATCACATGATGTAAACCTCACAAGGCATCCATCCTCCCTCTGAGCTATGGAATCTAGACAACATCGCTTTGAACCTTGGACTGCTTCAATAAGGCAATTTTACCAACAGAGCTCCCTCTATCGAATGTTGCAAGTGGTACCTTTTGAAGCTCAGTGTTATCTCTGGAATTCCTTGAAATGTGGTACTTTTATTATAAAGTGCTGAGAATCGGCCCTAAAGGAGCAAATAAGCTCTTGCCTTCGAAGAGTGTCTGAACATACAAATTTGATCAGTTTACTTACAAATTAACCTACATTTATATATTGAATCAATACACAAAGAGATCATTTGTTCAAAGTCTTTCATTTGTAGGTTTCATCTAGGTTGAAACAAGGTAAGCAAGGAATCAAGATATTTGAATTCAGGATGGAAATAGTCTGAAAAGACTGCATGGCATGTCTTTCAACGCGTGCTACTAACGTTGACACTGCAACTCTCCGTCGAAAGTACAACGCTCGAAACTGCTTTACATGAGAATGATACCTGGTTTTTGTAACTCTGGAGTCTTAATCAAAGCAACAAAATAAAGGGTAAAAAAATATGACATACCATTCCTTCATCAAGGCATAAGTTATCTCTGGATAATTTTTATCTTATTTTACACTCAGCGAGTCCCTTGGAAAAATACTGTCTTCGCTCGCCAACCGCGTAATTTACACACGGCATAAATAACACCTATCCCTTTAACAGTTTTCGGAACCCCTATTAGAGGCATCGTTAGCAAGGCATTTAACATCCATAAGAGTTTTTGAAATTACGTGGGAAATCCCCTAAGCTTATAAGCAAATATTTGGAGGCATTTATGTATTATTTCATGAATTTATTAAACAGTCAGTTACAAGCAATGTTCTCGTTTTGCTTTACTACGCTATAACTGGGTTTCAAAGCAGTCCCACTATTATAAGTGAGAGCCAACCAATCCTGACTTTTTGGTAAGTGTTTTTTCCATCTTTGCCACCACTTTGGTCTATTTGCTTCGCCATGTGCGTCGATTCGTATTTCGATCATATCATTGGAAGGGCTAATTTTCAATACATCGTTACAACGATTCCCATAACAAATGTAGCTGGAATGGAGTTAAAGTATACCACTTCTGAACCTTTTCAACAGCTTCATAATGAACCTTAATGTGGTTCCAGTCATTGCGTACAGAGTCGTTTCTAAAGATTTCCAGTTGATCGTTTCTGTTCTAGGTTCACAATCCCATTATACTTATTTGGAGCTATATAAAAAACGCAAACAAATCACATCGCTAAACGTTCATGCAGTTTACTATGGACCATCCTCTTGTTTTAGGAAGCCCCATTTAATATCTCGGATAATCTAGAGAAGCGCAGAACGTATGCGCAGTAACAATAGGAGGTACCGTCCTTAAACTGAACAACTGCACTTTATCACTACCGTCATCGATCGAACACTGCAAGATCCTCATATGATTCTAATCCTGAATTGGAAATTCGGGAAGGAGAGTGAAAAATGACCATGAAAAAGTTGATCGTCAAATGATTATCCACTCTGTCGGAAGTCGTTGATCCCTCGTGCAGTAGGCTGGGGATGTCTCGCACTTATTATTATTATTATTATTATTATTATTATTATTATTATTATTATTATTATTATTATTATTATTATTATTATTATTATTATTATTATTTATCCTTTTCTATCGCACTAGCACCCTATGATGTCGGGGTTGTGGGTCTTGCTGTTGTGGATTCACTGAGTAGAAGAAGAATAGGTTGGAGAAGAGGGAGGAGTATGTAGAAGTAGGCAACCACATGACAACAGGAATCGTTACTTTACAGTCCCTATCAGCACTAAATAATCAAATTGTCACTTGTCGCAAACCCACCAAAAAGTCTCTCTTTGAACGGAAAGAACAACAGCGGAAATACTTGGCTTCCCAAGGCATGGCGATGTCTGAATCCCATTCCTCTTTGTCAATGTCATACCGATCAATAAGTGTCCTTTGTTCAGAGGTTACATTTGACCCTCCCACTCCCCCAAAGACGTAAATTGTCTTTCCTACTAAAGCAGCACCAGCGAAGTACCTTGGGACATGCATAGAAGCAATGGATTGCCATTGGCTAGAAGCTGTGGAGTAAACCTCGCAAGAGGAAAGTGCTATACGAACATTGCTTTCCCCGCCTATGACAAAGATAGATGTCCCTGCACACACTGCACACGCTCCTCCTCTGGCTTGATACATCGGTGGGATATCGATCCATGTATCGTTTTCTGGGTCATACCTCTCAGCAGAGTTGAGATATTCACCATCGCCCGCTCTCATTCCTCCAATCGCATACA
>JAEMWC010000171.1:965000-1050000 GCA_016490735.1 Pachyseris speciosa | reverse complement strand
CCCATCATCACCACCTTCAAGTCATACCACTTAAAATAAAGTGTAGGAAACATAACAACAGTTTAATTTCTTTTTTGTGTGTGTGTGGCTAGCAAAGCTTTTTATTCTCCTGGGACTCAGCAGAGGTGTTTAATTCAATCACACAACCTGATTGTGCTATTATAGCACATCTGCTAGTCATTTAATTTCTTGGGATTATTAATGCATAATTATTATTAATGCATAATTATTATTATTGTTGTTTATCCACAGAGATCAAGAATTCAGATTTGGCTTTATGAACAAGTAAACATGAGGATTGAAGGCCACATTATTGTAAGTGTTATTTGTGAAAATAGTTGCAACTTGGTGTGTGTGACATGTAGTTGGAATAATAATTCTGTTTTGCTCTGCCTAGCTCCAAGTTTGATCAGTTTTGAAATAAATTCTTTGGTACTTTCAGGGTTTTGATGAATACATGAATCTTGTATTGGATGATGCTGAAGAAGTCCACCTTAAGACCAAGAAAAGGAGACCACTTGGTATGCAACTTACATTATTGCTAATGAGTGACTGTTCAAGTTAACTCAAAGTTAATGAGAAGTTATGAGGACACATAGTGTAGTTTGTGTTTGATGATGATGAGGACGACAATGGTGGTGATGATGCCTCCTCTTGCATTAATTTTTTTCTGGCCTGCAGTTGGGTGTGATCTTTAGAGCATGTGAAGAGTGCAGTGGAACCTCGATTTAATGAACCTCTATAGGGCGTATGCATGCTACGTCATCACTGCCGTGTTGGTGTACCATGAGCAAAAGATTTCTCATTAGCTTCTTTTGTTATTGTCCACCAACATGGCCACCAATGCGTTGTCATTCAAATCTCTTGAGACTGGTTGCATACCCGCTATACATGTAGAACAAAGTCTTTGATATAACAAATGATATTCTTTAGCCCGACCTTTTAAAATGTTTGGAAAAGGACCTTGATATAACGAGCCAATTTCCCTGGTCCCTTGGCACTTCATTAAATTGAGGCTCCACTGCACACGTTGCAGCAGTTTAACTTTTTTTAGCGCCTGCCACTCTGCAATCTGCTACTTTTTGTTACTTTCCACCATGTTATCATTCACATTCGTATTTACCAAGATTGTGTCCTTATTCATTTCAGGGAGAATATTATTGAAAGGTGACAATATCACTCTTCTCATGAATACACAACCAAGCTGATAACTGCAATCCATATTGCAAAAGACTTTAAACTCTATCTGGAGTCATCTTACAGTGTATTTAACTCACTTGTATGCTCTTGGTGCTTGTCAGTTAATCTGTGTTTTTTGACATTTTTTTGTTAACTATTTAATTAAGCTGCTTGTGTAGTATACTTTTTGCTGGAAAAGTGTAATTTCTTTCAATTTATCATTATGACACCAACTTCAATAAGATATTACAACACTTCTTTCATACAGGACTGTGATGAATTTCTTAATTAAAGGTTAATGATAACCGTTACCTAGATTTTAACAATAATTTATGGTCATTACTTTAAAGGAGCACTGTCACCGGGATTTTTGCTGTTTTTGGTTCAATTCTGCCGAAATTACTGCCTTTTACCTGTTATCATGCAAAAATTGCTCCTACAGAATCAGCAAGATGAATTCCAATGAAATTTTAGCAGGGAGAGCTAACCATCATAATTTTTTGGGCGATTTTTCAATGCATAGCTTGAAATTTTGAAAAAACTGGCAAGTTTTTTCAAATTTCAATCCATTTCCATCCTCGTCATCTTTGATGAAATACAGGAGTTTATTGTGTCAATGCAGTACTAGTCTTTAGCAGTAAAACAGGACCATTATTTTAAGGTTTCCACTGATGCATTGGCAGTTTTAAGCTTTTTAAAATGATAGTAGAATAGCGTGACACTGCCCCTTTAAGTACTTGGATAAAACATTTTTTTTTGTTATTGATTTCTCTCAGGCAGAAAGTACAGAAAACGTGAAGTTTTTTTGTTCCTTCTTTAAATTTCTGGGAAACCAATACATATGTTGGAAACTGCACTTGAACAGTGTCTGTCCTCCTGCTATAATGCTTTTTGACCTGGCTGGGGGGAAATTGTACATAACCAAGTTAAACTGAGCAATTACTGGCCCAGTCTTCATTGTTTCTTTAAAGAGCATTGCTATAAAAACACGAGACTTCAACTGTCATTTTTACAAGCAATAAAAGCCCACAGTAAGTTACTGACTTGTTACTTGGGTTAGCTTAATTTTCTCCTTACAGTAAGACGCTGAGTGGACAATTGATGAAAGTAAACAAAACCGCTAAATAGGCGTTGAAAAATTGTATTGGTTGAGAGCCAAAAGAACTAGAAGAATAATAAGAATAACTGATGTTCTCAGAGTTATTGAAGGTCGGGGATGCATGTGTTATAATCTTCTGTTGGATCGGCTTTCCAAGACTTTCAGAATATTGCTATTTGCCAAGATATTTCTTTCGCTATCCCCGCTCAAATCTAGATAAGGTCATGTGCTGCGAGTGAAATATATACAGTACGTCACTGAATTAAAGAGCCTGGTAGAATTTCAGCTGTATGTGAACTAGACATGATTGTGATCATTGAAAAAACAATTTGTTTGTTTTGCCATTGCTGCATTGTTTTCAATCAGTGGTAGCTGGGAAGCAGGTGGCTAGGGAAAATGAAAATGAGATTTCTCGCTTGAACCAACCTGAGCCCGAGCTTTCGGAGTCTGTTCCAGAATACCAGAAAACGAGTAGGTAACATCCTTGTGTGACTGTGTCAACTTATTCAAATACTCAACGCCATAAGAATAAAACTTTCAAGAATAGCCTTGTCGCCTGTGTTTGGACAGACACGGTTTCCACGCAATACGCAAATAGTGCCTTCTTGTAGGAAGGTTTTGGCGGGAAAATACCCGCGATGTGGCAGCCATGAGATGATAGTGTTTCCAGAATCAGAGTTATTTTCGAAACCCTTATCCAAAGTCTTCTCTTATTCCTAAACTGGAATAATAATAATAATAATAATAATAATAATAACCAGAATAGTCTCAAAACAACCTCCCTTCAGTTGCACTTTTGGCAAAGGATCACGTCTTTTAAGGGCTAGGTCTGAAGAAAGATGGCAACCAGTCTTGTTCGGAAGGTGATCTTGTCAGGAAGAATGCGCATTCCATTGTGAAGACTAAAGCGTAATCAAGGGAAATAAAAACCTGTATTCAACATAAGGGTGGGTGTACACCATCCAAGGTCTGAGACGAATAAGATATTTACAGATGTGAGACCTTAATATCAAATCTTACATTATGACGCCATTCGCCATGATTTGCATTGTGACGTCATCACCTTATTGAGACAAGTCGACAATGTATCGCATCATTTACTTAAAAATTCTTCTCGAGCCGATTGAACAGAAAAACAAAAAAGAATTGATTTCGTACACTGAAATAAATAGCTGGAATTATAAAAGTTATCGTCTTAGGAAAACAATTGTTTTTCGAGCACAGCCCTTCCGTTGGTCAAGATAAAATTAAAGAAATTCAGTGGAAGCAAACTGTATTTGTCACTTGTATCGGTGGTTTTTACATGGCGTCGATGACATACAGAGATCTACAGAGTACCCGGTATCGCCAGCTCTCCTTTTGTTTTGTTTTTTTATTCTTCGGCGTTCAGTTCTCACAATCCTGTTTACGAAGAAGCGTACGTATTGTTCAAATTAGTCGCAAATTGTTAAGAAAAAAGCAAGAAAAAAGCTTACCGTTAACCAATGTTTTGGCTCATTGAAGGCTCATTTTTGATCATACAAGCAGAAGCTTCATGAGGTTTAGGCATTCACATTACTCTTTGCAAGCTAGTAAGTTTTACACTTCACACTCAACAAATCATCACACAATCGTTCAACTATTTTAACTAATGGTACTTGCAAACTCACTAACGAACTTTTGTAACGCAAATCCAGTTACAAAGTATGACGTAAGCCGGCAAAGCTTGTTTAGCTATTCACAAACGCAAACTGACCCGTCCCGAAAAGGTTATCGCACACAAGTTCTTTCCTTTGTGTTTTTTACACTCGAATTTGATGGTTTCAACACGTTTTACAAATAAAACAGATGCATCATCGAGTCTACCATGATCATTATCACTCCAATCTTGCTTTCACTCAAGAGATATTCGAACGCCATGACACCAAATCAGAAGGTGGTATCCCTGTATTCCGCTTCTTGTTGTCGGTTTCGCGCGAAAAGTAATAACCGCATGTGTACTTTCCAAGGGTACTGAAAGGCGCAAGCGAGTTAACTTGTCTCGTCCAGGGCTCGGCCAGGCGCTGAATTGGAATATCGGGCTTCTTCTTAATATCACGCCTGCTGGTAGTGTCCTCGGAGCGAGTGTTGTTCGTCGTCTTGGCGGCAGCTTCCTTGAGATCGTTTGAAACATGTCTCGAATAAGGAGCTTGCGTTAGAACTCCGGGACTGCCCCATGCAGCGACTCGACAACAAACGTTGGTTGGCAACCACACCGCTTTAAACTGCTTGCGACAATCATCACATTTCCAAGTCTGGCCTAGTAGCTGTCCCGTGTTGGGCATTATGCCTGGGTCAGAGACGCCTCGGCAGAAAGCAAATCCAGCAGCAATAAATCGACTTGTATTTACGTATAATTCTCAAGTTTCTGTTCAGTTGAGTCGCGCAAAATGTCAAATCTTTGACAGCGCTCACGAAGTCTATTCGCGAGGCATGATAATTAATCATCAATGGTGGCGGCAAACAACGTCACAATTGTGTTAAGTAACCAATCAAATCATCAGAATTGTGAAGATCAAAATAATTACTATGCAATTACTGATGAAACCGATATCACACCTGTCCGAATTACTTTCGAAAAGTAGAAGGAAGCCACGTTCTTTTCAATCACTTTTAAAGTTGAATTTCTGGTAGGATTCTTCGTTTGAGCAAACTCAATAAAACTATTTGAACACGTTAAATATTATGGCCTCCTGACAGTTCAGGCTTCTTTGTTTGCTTTCTAAATTGCTTTGTATCCACGGCATGTGTCCGACTGCTCACTTTGTTTCTTTTGTACTTCTTAAGATTTTTGATAATCCATCCCTTGGGAATACTTTGAATGTCTGACTGCCAGAAAACAAACATTTGCTTTTGAACTATGCTTTGAAATTGAAATCGTTTGGATGTCATTTTGATCTTGGATATATGGTATGAAATATTGGAGAATTTGTTTCATTTTCAACCAGTCATCTACCGGAAACAGCTCGATTTCAATCTTTGTAAAGTTTGAAAAAGGTGAAATAGATGCTCAGTCACTCTAATAAAATCACCATGCCTTTTTTTCTTCAAAGGTAAAAAAAAAATACGACATTTAAGTTAAAGTAAACTTTCACAATCACAACAGGCAAAGAAAACATCTGAGAAAGAGCACTTCTTAGAGAGGAATCATCGAAGCCCGACTCGAAGCCCCAAACAATTGTTTCTGGGCCCCCAATAGCTAGTGGTCAGTGGTGCTCTATTGAAGCGTTAAAAGTAACTATGACAACGGATATATTTTGCGGCCATTTTGTTTTTCGTCTCAGCGAAGTGCTCTTGGTCTCTTGCAATCTTGCGTTTTTACCCGGTTTTAGAAATTAGAATGCCTGACGGAGAAAAACCGGTAATACCTCCGCCTCCAGCAATACACATTGAACGGACGTTGGCATTGATTAAGCCGGACGCCATCCACAAGAGCGATGAAATCGAAGAAATAATACTTCAACATGGGTTCACCATTCTGCAAGTACGTACAAGTAAGCTTATCACTGTATGTGAGGTCTGTTTGCTTGATTTAAATAAACTTATCCTATACAAAGCAAATGCGTACACGCAGTGAACACAGTAGTAGAAATTATCAGGATTGACAGAGAGTTAAACTTAAATAAAAATGTGTGGGCATTTTTTTGTTCTTTCTTTTTTTTTTTTTTAAGCTTTTTAGGTTTACAACTTGCTTAAAGGTTAAAATGTCAAATTATAAGCTCATGTGATCATTTCCTAACATTTTCCACTGATATAAGTTTCTTAAGTGTTAGCAGGTTTCATTTGGTTTTACGGCTCTTGCTAAAATACTGCATGCTGTTGCTTGTTAAAAGATTGCGCAGTTTCCCTGTCGTCCCGTTTTACAGCAGCCTTTTGATCGTAACAATTGTGTGGGTTATAGAAAAGAAGAGTGCACATGACACCTGAGCAGACAAGTGACTTCTATGCTGAACACTATGGGAAGATGTTCTTTCCCAGTCTAGTGGCATACATGAGTAGTGGGCCTATTTTGGCTATAGTTTTATCAAAACAGTCTGCTATTTCATACTGGAGACAGTTAATTGGACCAACAAACACTCAGAAGGCACGAGATCAGGCACCAGAAAGGTAACTATAACCCCATTTACCAGTGTTCCAGATAAGAGGGGGGTCTCGGGTAAAAAAACCCTACAAGGTCAGCTACATGACCCGACAAATTAATAGAAAATTTATGATGCTTTGGTGGGAGCAGTGGAAATTTGACCCGATGGAATTCCTTGTTGACACCCTGCCTTAAAATCTTATCTGGAACCCTGCATTTACATGCACTAAGAAAATGACAAGGCACCCTAAACCTTTGGCACTGTGCTACAATTAGGGGTGCCACAACTACCTCCATGGTGTAGTCCCAGCATACCTAAATTTCAGGCACTAATGCCATACTTTGTTTTGGTTCTGGTATGTTTACACATCAGTGACTTGGAGTGCCATGCCAAAAGGTAAAAACTCTAATATATTGCCACCTAGTTGACTCTGTTGGTAGGGCACTGGACTGCTGAGCAGGTTGCAGTTTCAAACCCCAGACTAAACCAGTAACCAGGTTGTGAAATAACTCATAATATCCTGCTGGCTCTGTGCTCAACATCTGTTTCAGTTCAGATGATCGCGCCATTGGGCAGTGACAGTAGGCTATTGGGCTGTCTCCTTCACCTCCACATGTAAAACTG
Source organism: Pachyseris speciosa (assembly GCA_016490735.1). NCBI lineage: Eukaryota > Metazoa > Cnidaria > Anthozoa > Scleractinia > Pachyseridae > Pachyseris > Pachyseris speciosa. The sequence continues at coordinate 1,042,998 of JAEMWC010000171.1, read as the reverse complement.
GAAGAGGATATACCGTAAAGGCTCTGTTAAGCCCCCCGTCTCTATTAACCCCTCCCCCCTCTCTAATAAACCCTCCCGTTTGGAACTAGGTTTTTGTAATAAGGCCCCCTTCTCTAATAAGCCCCCCTCCCCTACTGGGGACATGAGATTTTTTAATTAGTCCCTCCTATTCCCTGTTGTGAAATCCACTTCATTCGACCCAATTGGCTTGTTTTAGTCAAATATGCACTCAAACACAAAATACTGTTTCCTGCTCTTTATTAAATAATAAACTTTCACTGTAGTTGTTTGAGTTTTGTACAAAAACTGTGTTAAGATGAAAGCAGTGTGTTTCAGATTTGAAATAAGCCCCCCCCCCTCTAATAATTAGTCCCCCCCCCAGGGGCTTAATAGAGCTTTTATGGTAAAAGAACCTACATGCTGATCTAGAAGAGTAGGGAACTTAGTTCCCAGTGCTGTAGTCGGCCCTCACACACAATTATTCTCAGGGTTGGGTGGAGACTGGGCACTGGGCTGACCACCTCCACTCCCCAAGAACCTCTGTTGATCATGGAAACCTCTTAGGAGGGCCTATACATACACCCCTTGGTGCAGATGAGGACTAATGATGATGACAATGATTGAGTTATTGGCATTTCCAGTAGTTTTGCTTCACTATGCTTGGACTGGTTAACTAGTATATACTCACGCCAGCTTCATTAGAAAGCAAAACCTGAAAACCAATACTTAACTTGTTCACAGGTATTTTCCTGTTCTTGACGCCACTCACACGTTATTTTCAATTGTCAAATTTCTCATTGATTTGTTGCTTTGATTATGTATGTATATTTTAAATTGGCCAGATTAATTTCTTTGATTAATTTACGTTTTACAAAAGGTAAATTGAAACCCACTCTACTGAACGTCACCTCAAGATTTGGCACAGAATTGCAGTACTTTAGTGTGTTACAGGATGTACCAAAATAGGATGTGCCAAAGTTTGCACTGTGATGTGAAAGTAAAAATATTCTTCCAAGGGTATTTTCTACCAGAAATCCAAGTTAATCAGCACAGGGTGTTTATGTTATATAATGGTTCAATTTTATCCTTCTTTTAAACTTTTCTCTCCCTTTCGTAATTAGTTTAAAACATAGGGTAAAATTGAGTCATAACATAATAATAATAATAACATAATTAATAATAATAATAAAAAATGAAATAATAATAACATAATTAATAATAATAATAAAATAATGAAATAATAATAACATAATTATATAACCAGAAATTTAAGGCTATTTTTTTATGGTCTCTTTCACTGTATTTCAGTTTAAGGGCAATCTATGGCACAGACAGCACCAAAAATGCCCTTCATGGCAGTGACAGTTATTCCAGTGCAGAAAGAGAAATACATTTTTTCTTTCCCGACAGTAAGTACCACATACAGCTGTACAGACTCTAGTATTAAGAGGAATTAAGGCACAATATGTAAAGTCCTTATGTCAGGTTAAGACTCGTCTGAAACACTATACCAAGACTTGGGTTTTAAGTGCTTAAGCTGGTGTCTGCTCAAGGATACTCTGATGATACAAGCGTTTGTAATCTGCATGTGCTAGCACAAATTTCAGTCCTGGATTAGCGATGCTGAAGAAACAAAAGGTTTTCTTTGTGCTTTATGCCTATATATAAAACAAACACAAGTTATTTGGCTTGTTTAAATAAGAATGCATTCCAATCTTGAGTTTAAAATTTGCACTCCCTGCCAAACTTATCTGTAACACCACAAGGTTGTGAATTCTCATGATATGTCACAGCCTGACAAGGTGACATTCCTTACATAATTTCTCCCTCAACCCATGGCTATCACTCTCCCCGCCCAGCCCACCCCCCACCCCCCTCCGCCTCCCACCCCGTCCAACCCCTCCATCCCCACTGTAGAATTGACATTGGGTGTGCCATGGCAGAATTTTTTTTCTGTTTGAATGACATTGGGGGAGGGAATATGGGGAGGGTGTTACAAGTAATTTGTCTTGGGAGTGTACAGACTGTAGGTGTATGGATATCATAGCATTCATTTGGTGTGTGATGTTTAGGTATTGTGGAGCCAGTTTCAACAGGCCAGGCTGCAAAAGACTACCTCACAAGAACAGTGACCCCAACTTTACTAAAAGGACTTACGGAGTTATGCAAGAAGAAACCAGCAGACCCAATTGTAAGGAATTTCTTGATTTCCTGTTATTTACATGAAACTCTCCACATAGAGTTTCAATGGTCAACAGACCAAAACTTGTCAGAAATTAGACTAATATTTTTTGGCTTGTACTGTGACTCTTTTGAACGTATTTTACTCAAAAAGCATGAAAATTTACAAATGTGATAATACACCTGTAACTTCCATTTATTATATGACTGGCTTTTTCAGCGGTCAAGATAAATCAATTCTCCTGCTGTGATTGGCCGCTCAGGATAGCCCATTCGTCCCGCATTTTACTGTCTTTTAATAGCGTCCTTTGAGTCGTATAATAAAACCTTTACTGACCAAGCTTGTTAGGTCAAGATGGCGGGATATTGGCCTCGTTCTTTCAGCTGATATAAGTTTCATTGTTATTATTTTAACTTTCTGTACATTTTTAACGACTTTTACCGACATAATTTAACGTGGTTCGTTCAACAACCATTTTTTTTTTATTTAAGTCAAAGGATCTAGTGTTTAATGAAATGTCATATTGGCATTTTATGTTGTTGGAATCTTTATGAACTACATGTACAGTTTGATAAATAATGAACAAAAATTCAAAGGTACTGCGTGGCACATGTGCAGTCAGTACTAAGTTAACTGGTGATGTGATTTATTTACAGATTTGGCTGGCTGATTGGTTGGTAGCTAACAATCCCAACAAGCCACGAGTGCAAGAAGAAGATTACATTGTCGAAGAACCTGAGGACTGAGGATTGCACTCAACTGTGGAAGTCCATTTTATAATAATGACTTGTAAATAAGATGTGCTTTGAATGTAGAAACAGAACACGGCTTGGAGAAGAACCCTTTCTTTATCCGTGGGAAAGATTATCGTGTTTTTTCGCATGTTATTTCTTTCGGAGTGTGTCGGTGGCCATCGAAAAAAGTTTATATAGTACATCGTTGTTATATTTTTTTCTTCAGTGTAAAGAGAAAGATCTTTAGCATTTTTATTGTCATCCGTTTTTACTGACCGTCACATGTTTAATGTAGTACAGTATGGTAGCAATGCTCATCAAGTCTTTTTCAATAAACTGCTGAGCGGAGTCTTGCGTAGTACATACATGTATAGTTAAGTGGTAAATTATTTTAACTTTTGAGGCTATTTCTGTGTTCATTTTGTTACCAAGGTGCCGTCTTGACAGTCATTTGCGTTTTCAGTGAATTTCGTTTGAGACAAAATCGTCTCGTATAAGAACGCGTCAAAGGCGCGACACCGTGTTTCGGTTTGTTTATTAAAAAGGCACAGAAAGGCTTTGTAACCTAAAGTAATGGCAAAGACCTGACGACGAACTATGTCTTCCTTGTTTTCTCTCAGTGTTGATTTTTGAACCGAAATGTCAAAAGAAGAAACCGCGAGTTTCCCTAAAATAGTTCAATGTTGAGCAGAAAGCCAACGAAAGAGAAAAACCTATTTGTGGCGAGTTTCTCATACCAACCATACTTGTTTCCTCGTGAAAATTTCACCGTTACCTCGGTAACAAGGACAGCAACCCTAAACGACGTTTGCTTAAAATCATGGTTCACACTACCCTGCGAGCAGAGTCTCCTTCGATCTTCTTAGAAAAATCGGGAAGAGGATCCTTCCTCTTCCCGATTTTTCTAGGAAGATCGAAGGAGACTCTGCTCGCAGGGTAGGTTCACACCATAGACATAATGACACCAACATGATGTAAAAAGGACAGTATGTCTGCAGTGTGAACATGCAGACCTAATGAAATATTAGCAACATAACAGCACGATTACATGACTACATGAGGATAAAACTAATTTTTTTCCTTATGTCGTTATGTCGATGTCGTTACGTCGCTGGTGTGAACCAGACTTTACCGACAGCGTTCATAGACCAGACAATTTTTTTAATTTATTTTTTAAATACCCTTACCTTAGTCATCAGAGAAGGAAACGCTGTTTCCTTCAATTCGGTTGATGGTATTTTTATGGACCCCTTGAAATAAAAACGGCTAGTTTGTCATAATTATGAATCGTAAGTGTTTTTCGAAAAATCATGTTATAATTAATTAAAATCGCTCTCCGAAAGCTGTTAGTGACTCAGTGCCAGGTAGTGAAACGATGTTTAGACAGCGTTTAACAAAACCGCAGTAGTGGCCATCCGTCTAAAGGTTCTTCACTGCAAACGATAGCAGAAACGTGTACAACAGACTAAAAAAACACTTGCCTACGTGTAATGATGACCCACTTACAGAAGTACAGGTACAAGGAGATATATAGCCACGGTCAAACCTTGACGACTGGCAGATAATCTTTTTGATGCGAGCTTAGGCCTATGTCGGCAAATAGAATCTAGCGTACCAAGGTCACACAAAGAATTTATAAATCACGACACGCTATTATTACACTGAACCGTGAATTGAGCCACTGACAGTTATGTGCGACACTTGACTACGCAGTGAAGACACGTGTCAGCCAAATTTTGCCAGTGATGTTTGCCAACGGTTAGTTTGTAATGCTGAGGTCCCTCAGGTATTATATACTCACCCAATTATCAAATATAACATGTTTCAAACAAATTTTGTGAGAAACTGTTTCCTTAAAAGTCTCACAGTGATTGTGACAAACATTCAAGTTTCTCAATTTTGAAGACAGCGAACTTTTTATTGGCCTGTAAACAGGTCTCTTGTCATTCACTCAACATATAAGAAACTTTTAATAGAACTTATTAGTATATACCACATAAGAGCCACATAAGTAAATAGTGCTTTTCGCGTGCTCTGATTAGTTAACTCGGAGGTGATTAGCAAGTGCTATTCACCTCCGAGCAGTCGGCGCGCGAGATTTTACAATTTCCGATCGCTTGTTGGTATATTGTCACACATAATGTTTTAGTCCGCTAATTATTCAGCTTGTGTGGTATATACTAAAATAGTTATTCACCGCAGTTTCGGTGAAAGCGGTGGATATTTACCGAGCCGCGTATTCACCTCCACTTCGGTGAATAATTGTTAATTATTCAACAAATTGTGACAATGTCCAAATATGTTCCTACTGCGCTCAATATTTGCTCAATATTGCGCTCAATATTCGTCGTGTGCACCCAACAGATATCCTGCGATAAACGTAATTTTGTGTGTCGCAGAGAAAAATGGCGGCTTTTCCAGCTTTTTTTTTTTCGGCAATAAACGCAGAAAATTGTGCTTTGTCATTAATGTATTGAATAATAAAACAATTATCCTGCATAAAATATTCACTCTGGCATTCACTTCACATAAATTAAGGTACAATAAAATGCATAATTAAATTTCAATTGTTCTCACGCGCTATCACGTTCTTGACCTTCACTAGCTGTCATTGTTTTGAACGCTTGTTTTTTACCCTTTCTCTTTGTAATTTGCAAGTTTGTAGCACACTTGGCGTTTATCAATGCAGGTTTGTTAAGACGTCCTTGGCATGAACACTTCGATAGAGAGCCTATGTTGGTTCATTGTAACCTTTGCCCCATCCTCCATAACTGTGGTAAATTCATCATTCAATGACTTATTTTCTAAGTGGCAAACAAAACTTTCCTTCTTCTTTGAAGTATAATTCTCTTCGCCTTGAAGATGACTCACAGGCTTGCAAGTGTCACGGTCACTTCTCAAACAACAAGACGAGCTTTTTCTTTTCAAAATCAGCGGCAAGCTCCTCAATCTGGTGTCTCTAATCGTTGGACGAGGAGACACAACTTCACGGATTTGTTCCTCAATCTTCACTGATCCACAAGAAAGAAAATCACAAGGCGAGTCTTCGTCTTCGATCTCAAGCGTAATCGGATCTTTTCTGTCATCTGAGACCTCTTCCCTTGTGTTGTATTCAGGCCACTGATCGTTTCTTCCGATCAGTGATTCAGAAGTAAGTGGTATTTTAGGAAGAGTTACGAAGGTCGAACACATATCGTCCGAAGTGACGCGAACCTCACTCGTCCGTTTCGCTCTTCTTGTTTTTGTCTCCGCCGTTTTTGATTTTCCCAGTAATGAGCATCTGTAAGGTGTATGGCTCAACAGAAAGTTATTAAAGGCATTCTGTTTTAGTTTCTTGTCGAAACAAACGTGGAAATGCCCGTCCTTGGTTTGAGTGCGGAAAGGCCTATTTGCGGCCAAGTCCGTGAGTACTTGAGCTGGGAACTTTCCGTGTGGAGTTTCACGAGACATTCAGTATGACGCTAAATCCTACCTGGAGTTGAATTTATACATCGTCTTTGGTGTGTCGGGTGTAAACATTCTTTAACCAGTTGTTTATGCCTGGCTTTCACGGCCAGAAGCCTTTCGACCAACTGTTTTTGTGGTTAGCTTTCGTAAAAACTAAGCGTATCCAAGATCACGCATATCCTGACCTTTGCTGACATGGGAAGTATTGATTACGGTTCCTCTTTGGCAAGCTTTGCATGACATTTCGTGTTTCGTCAACATGATAAACAGAAAACAAACTATAGACATTTCCTTCAGTGACACAGAAAACGAGGAAGAGGTATAAACTAATCTGACAGGCCTTTTCTATACACGACGAAACGATTGGTTGGTTTGAAACTATTAGCTTAATTTGCTGATCGCTTTTACAAATAGCCTTTGGCCATATTTTACACAATGAACTTAATAGTCAATAAATCCCGTAATTAACATATCCCCGATATTTAGCTCGGCATGACAATGTTGAACAATAAAACCAATCTAAGCCCCTAAACAAAAGAAAATCCGCTTCGATATGCTGCAATTGTTGGTGCGTCATATTAACCTGAACCTGCCTCTACCCTTGACGGTCAAGCATACAAGACGATATCATGACCGAGTGTTCGGAAAACAAATTGCTCGATTAATTTTTCTGCTAAAATTTCCCTGGATATCGTTCTTGATTAGTTGGGATGATTACTCTCTTCGAGGTTAATTTAATTCTCGAATCTTAAAGTTTTAAAACAACAAAAGAGCAATTAAGAAATGGGATTACAATCTGAAGTTGTCAATAAGAAAGTAAACCTTCTGATTTTTCTACACAATATCAATTTGCAAAAATCTCTAATAATTCAGTCATGCATGTCGTGTTGTAGGCTTACACTATGGCGCTATCTTTCCGTTTTCTCCATCTGCTTCTTTGCCTGTCTTTAATTTTGATAATCTCGAGGAAAAATAAAAAAATAAAAAAAAATTAAATAAAATATTGAAAACCACATGGCTGCGAGAACTGTTTGAGGTTGCCGGATTAATTCACTTCGCCAGCAATAAAACTCGCATGTAAAACCAAGCCTGAAGCGAGGAGGTTAACTTTGTGAACCACTATATCCGTGCAATCTAAGCCACAAAAGTCCAGGATTTTCGCGTTCTTTTACTTTTTTCAGTTATGCTTGACAACCTACTTTCAGAAAAAGCCTGTTGAATGTTAAACAGAATGTGGAGGGGTAACCATACAAATTATTTTAAGCTTTGCAAAAAGTTGTCGATTTATTATCATAAAAAATGGGGCTCATCGAGCTCGTTTTTGAGTTATCCCTTAAAGCTATAATCAGGGATGCTTCTGACAGGTTATGGCGTTGTTTTATTGATATGTGGGTACTTGAGCCTGAGCATTAGCTATGCCATGCTGATGAGGCCTAACAAGGCCGAAACAGCTGTCCATGGCCGCTAATGCTCGGGCCCAATCTTTGCTTTGGTAGATTTAAGGGGTAATGCCCGCTACCTTGTGGCCTTAGTGCCCTTTGAGTGGCTTCAGCTTACTTGATCACATTAATTTGTGAAGTATCTCTATGGCGTTGTCATGGTAACCTATTATCAAGAGAAATTGTGATACCTTGTTCAGCAGCGATTGGGCATTGGCTTGATACTACAATAAAGCTAACAACTTAAAAACATAGGTAGTAATGATCCATGAAAGTAAAAGCGCTGGGAAGTTTCAATTGGAAAGAAATTGCCATACGAACTCTTTGGAATTATTCAGTAAAAATGAATGGGAATCTCCAATTTTCACCATCTGCTTTTACTACACAGTCATAAGCCGAGCAAAAATGCCCCTACATTCGTTAGCACCGTTTTGAAAACAGGGAGAGGAGGGGTCCTATTTGACCGTATTTCCAGTTAAATGCCGCGTATAATTGCAGCACGAATCGATCTTGTTGATTTGAATCACCGCTGTACGTGATCAAACTAAATGCATGCGATCGTGTTTCGCTGCTGTCACGCTGCCGTTGATAAAACAAAACTGAAGCCGCGTACAATAATGACTGTGGGATTATAACTGGTATCGCATCGGGCGACGACCATTGCCGCACGCCGGCAGCGTAACACGATTGCATGTGTGTAGTTTGATCGCGTAGGGTGATTAGAATCAACAAAATCAAGAGGCATAATAGGACTATTATAGCTCTTGACAAGATCGATTAGCGCTGCAATTGTATGACGAATTTAACTGGAAATACGCTCAAATAGGACTCCTCGGCTCCCTGTGTTTTGAACGGGAAATTTCTCGACGACTAAGCTAGAAACGCCACATCACATTAATGTAATCAATTACGACAGGCAGAAACGTTCTATATTTTATTAATACATATTACAGTTAAAAGTATGCTTTAGTTTATGAACTGTGCAAACCATGAAATGCTCTCGTTTGCACGCAATGAAGAACTTATATTACACCTAAACAGCCACAGTTGAATATAGCGATTATCAAAGACTTCTATTTTCCCCTCCAGCTCTGGAAATGGGAGGTGGGTGAAACTTGTTGAGTTCATTCAGCAAGGCATCACGTGTCATGTCACGTGCCAGGTCATAAACTGACTTTGAGCACCTTCCAGAGCTGTCCTCAGACCTCACGGACGTCACGGAGTGCTTATCACAGCTGCTCAGCGGAAGTGATGCCTGGATTGGTGTCGCTGTATTAGGGGGCGGTGGATGATCGGCGAAACTTCCCGGCAATAAATTGCCTTTCTTATCCAAGAACTTTCTGTTGACGATGTTTCGGTTTTTAATATGTTCGCCCAGTGCTACGAGAGAATCCTTTTTGTGCAAACTGTTAATCGCTCGGAATAAATTCAGTCGCTTCTGTGCAAACGGTTTTACTCTACAATGGTTCAGAGGGGGCACACTCTGCGATTTGGGAATTTTTGATCCGCCCTGATGCCTTATTCCATGACTGTGTAACATGAAGGGCTCCTTGAGCTCAACTGGTTTGCCGGACAGCAGCGGGAAGTTGCTTGTCTCTGCTTTGTTGGGAGTTTCTTTGTTCAACTGCTGAAGCGGCGTTCCAGCTCTCCAAGTTAACTCCATAATTCCATAGCGACTTCCTCCTTCAATCTTTTTACCTGAAAAAACAGAGAAAACAAACATGTAGCCAACGGCTCTAAATTAAAGGTGCTGATCTTTGATTTGTCCTTGGATGTCATTTTTCCAAATCAACGAACAAACATTTAAGAAATGATGATTTTTTTTCTTCTCCAACGTTTTCCTAGCCTGTTCCAGGCGTTCACTGTAGTAAACAGGGCGCGATAGTACCGGCAGAGCGAGGCGAAAATAAATTTCTCTTCGTTTTAAACGGTGAGAAATGGAGGGGGGCTCACAGGCCCCCCTCCATTTTTCGGCGCTTTATTTTCGTCTCGCTCTGCCCGTACTATCGCGCTCCGTTTACTATCTGAACACCTGGAACAGGCCAACGTTTTCAAAAAATCAGCTAGCAAAGCTGGCGAAACTTTGATGAAGAGCAAGGTTTCGTTGTCCTGCAACTTCTTCCGGTCTTTGCTTTGTTTACTAACTAAACTGAATTAGTTTCAAAATAACAGAGACTCACCTGTGTGAATAGAGAGCCTATGTGGGAGTGACGTAACTACTAAGTCTTGACTTTCCCGAGAGGAGCGCAGCCTGGAATCACTAAGCGCTTTTGCTCTGATTATCGTGGAATTGAGAAGTCGCTGGCCGTGTGTTCCTGGTCCCAAGCAATGTTGAAGCGATGGATGGACGAAAATTGGCGGAACGTTGTGTTCCTTTTTCTATAAGGTTATCGATTTTTGAGAAATGAAGTTAGGAAATATTTTTAACTAGAACCCTATCAACAGTGACCAACTTGTCCGAGGGAGTTGAACACTTTTTTTATCAAGCCGTTCGGATTGGAAAACACGGTCTGCCTTCCAGCTGGTATTAATTATAATAACAGATTTATAGTTTGCACGTTGGAGACCCTACCTGAGACGAAATAGAGAAAAAATGGAGGTAAAAGTCAACCAAACCGTGGGAAAATTATATGAGAAAAACATGAAGAAGGCCGAGTCCGCAGAACGGAGGGACTAATCCATAACTCCTATACTGATGCATCTCCTTGAGAAGAGTCGATGACTGAAGTCCTCGGTTTGACTTTGTTAAAGCACTGTATCGAGATCGCACCAGTTATAAATTCAAATGACCTGAGATCAAATTTTTTTTCAGGCTTTCCTTACGCAATTGCTAAGTTTAATTCACATTTATCTTCAATGAGTTCTTGTTCATAGCCTTATGAGAACTCACCTTTCTCACAGCATCAGTTTGTAACGAGGTCCTTGGGCCAATGTACTGCCCCAATGTTTCCTGTGATAGAATACACGGAAACGAATCTTCGACGTCCATCTGAGGCTCCAATATGGTACAGAATCCGAGGATACCTTTCAAGACACTACTTAACCTCCTCTCCAAGCCAATTGTACTGGTCGTCAATAATTCAACTTTCCCTAAAAACCCTCCAATGCTCTGTAACACCTCATTTCTGAGCGCTAAGAGAGATTCCTGGTACTTCAGAGGAAGTCTTCCCAGATCGTTTATAATAGCATAGTCTCCACTTTCAGTGATAATCAAAAATTCAGGCTGAAAAAGGCCTCGCACATTCATTAAGATCTCCGCTTTACTCTTCGAAGCTTTCCCTGCCAAATCTGCCAGAACGCTATCCAAGGGAGGCAACTGACACACGATTTCCATTAAATGGCCCACATTGTAGAACTGTTGGACAGTGCTATCTTCCTGGGGTACAGTCAACGGGATAATGCTTTTGGTTCGCTTCATCTTAAGCAGCAGCAACATAACTTTTTGTTGGCTATATCCTGTGATAACGTTTGCCATTTGAAGGATTTGTGGCAGAGACAAGAGCACTGAGCTTTGGCTGTCCGATGCCTGGGCACTAATTTTGTCGATGGACGTTTTCAAAGCCTCTTGTGTTGGTTGCTGTACAATCCACTCAGGAGTTTTCTGGGATTTTTGCGTCCTTTCTTTGGCGTAATCTGTTTCGATTAAGTACAAAAGGAAAAAGATCGGAAATTTAAGAGGAGGTGAGAAAAATGTGAAGAAAAAATTCCGGGTTTCAATTTTTAACTATGAGGAAAACCGTTTTGTTGTTGTCATTGTCAGTTTTATTTTTTTATTGTGCTTACCTTTTTATTCTTCCTTGTATTGATCTTCAGAAAACCTCTGGCAGTAGCTGGTAGGATATCCCATCGACTTTAGCGTTTAAATTAATTATTTTGGCTTGCTATATAAAAATGGATGTGAACTTCCAAAAATTTGACTGTGGTTACCCATGATCAACTTACCATTTCTTCTGTCGCCTGAACTTTCCAAAGATTTTGTAGTCACCACTTCGCTTGAAGTCGTCATACGGTCTGAAAAGATAAAATCAACGAGGAATCGCAAAATACTATACATCCCAGTCAACTAGAGAAAATGAATGTCCAATTTTTTCTTGCTTCTTCATTGAAAGTCGTTGAATATTGAATATAGAAAAGCCTGAGTGGCGTTTCTAACAACTTGAGATTGTGCTAATGTGACCTTTTAATGCTAAATCTCACTTATTTCGACTATGTATAATTTGCGTGCATTCATACCCGTCACCGGAACGTTTGGTACCGTAGATGCTTCATAACGATCCGCAATTGCAACTGAAAGAGAACGCATGCCCCATCGAGTCTCACTGTACAGTGTAATACGATAGTACTCCTTAAATGATGTGAAAATCTTGATTCAACTTACTCGCAGAATCTCTCCGACTTGATCTTCCGCTGATGGCGGGTAAATCTGAAAACAGAAAGGCGGGGACTTATCAGCAGCTATAATAATAGTAAGTACTGTACGGTTTGTGTCAAAACACTTTAAAACAGTTATCGTTTATGCTATAGAAAGCAAAAGTTTGATTTCTCCTGCCCAATAATAATGTGTGTCTTTATTCATTTGATAAAAATACATATCAAAAGTTACAAATAAATTAACTACAATAATAAGCGCTTGCAACAAAAATGACTTAATTGGTAAAAAGTATTCAGATAAAATAAGAAAATGAAGTCTATATTGCTAATTTAAATCTAAAACAGTCTATTCAGGAAAAGGTATTTTTAAAACGTTCAGTGTTTCTTTTTGTCCACAACTTTTTCGCAACATAATCGATTATTTCTTAATGCGGAGCAGATAGGAGTATAACGGGTGAGCTGAGTCGCTACTTATTGTTTTGAAAAAATGTGAAAATCTTGATTCAACTTACTCGCAGAATCTCTCCGACTTGATCTTCCGCTGATGGCGGGTAAATCTGAAAACAGAAAGGCGGGGACTTGTCAGCAGCTATAATAATAACAACAAGAAATAGCTTTCACTAAAGCTGCCCCCGTATTTTAATTTTTGAGTAGTTGTGTGGTTGTAAATATTAAAATGCTGAAGACATTGTTGCTCATTTCTGTATTGTTGTTAGTGAAATAAAGCAGTTCTGTAAATTTCATGTGGAAGAAGCATATTTCTCCAGTACATCAATGGCAGAAACAATATTTGATTTAGTGTCATTGTTAAACAATTGAGATTTAATCAAATGAAGAATGATCCTCGCAGTTGTGAATGCAATTGCGAAAAGAAGCCTGAAAAAAAAATTCAGGACTTCAACGGGGTTTGAACCCGTGACCTCGCAATTACCGGTGCGATGCTCTAACCAACTGAGCTATGAAGCCACTGGCGTTGGAAGCAGGTCAATTGTGGGTCATATGTTCCCCTGAAAGAAATGAGTGTGAATGATATATGAAAGGAATCATATATGAGCTGCGGAAATGAAATGAAATTCACGGGAACATATGAGCCACAATTCATTTCCGCAGCTCATATATGATTCATTTCACATATCATTCAACCTCATTTCTTTCAGGGGAACATATGAGCCACAATTGACCTGCTCCAAACGTCAGTGGCTTCATAGCTCAGTTGGTTAGAGCATCGCACCGGTAATCGCAAGGTCACGGGTTCAAACCCCGTTGAAGTCCTGAATTTTTTTTCAGGCTTCTTTTCGCAATTGCATAAATTGCGTTCACAACTGCGAGGATCATTCTTCATTTGATTACATTTCCGCAGCTCATATATGATTCATTTCATATATCATTCACAATTGAGATTTAGATGGCTGTTTTGTCTTGTTTGCGCGGATTTCGCCGGGTTTGTTTACGTATAGATCAAGTAATACGAAATTCCGTGAATTGAGACACAGAAAAACTGACAATAAGCTTTCCTGAATAAAAAAAATTTTTAGATGAGCCTGAGTTTATGTCTGAAAAGTAAACGCGTTGAATGTAATTTTTGCCTCGAGTTAATCTTCGCGAAGACGAAGCAAGCGAATACGAGGACAATTTACTTGAATGGAACAGCAAGTTTTTCGCAAATTTCGCTACAAGTTGCTTGGAATACAAAACATCGGTGAATTAAATATAAAGTACGGTATAAATTCACATTCAAACTTGTACTTTTTTGAAATATAGACTCCCAGACAGACTCCTCAAACATTTCGGAAAAGGTCTGTTATTCTTGTCGGATGATTCGCAGTGAAAGCACGTGTCTCTTCGCCACCATTTGCCCTCGAAGAGGGATTTCTTAGCTATGAACTAACTGATTTCCATTGTTTAAGCTGTCGAGTGTTCCGTGGATCTTGTTATTTTGATTTACAGTTTTAAAAAGCTGTCTTTTCCTTCTGAGAACGGCATACTCGGCTGCTAGCAGCCATTTTGAAAGCAAGAATGTTACACGGCACAACATTGAGCGCCTAGTTTCATCAAATCGGGAACGCTTCCCATACTACAAACACATTTCTTACATTTTTGAAATTCCTTGTATATATTTACGCGGGGACTCCTAGAGTGCCTCCTCGGGTTTTGGCCTCTGGGCCAAAACCCCGCGGGGGCAATAATAAGTACTGTACGGTTTGTGTCAAAACACTTTAAAACAGTTATCGTTTTATGCTATAAAAAACAAAAGTTTGATATCTCCTGCCCAATAATAATGTGTGTCTTTATTCATTTGATAAAAATACATATCAAAAGTTACAAATAAATTAACTACATCATATAAACTCTTGTTGTCAGGCCATCGTAGCTTGATTAAAAATAAAACACAAACAGCGGAGATAAACATAGTAAACCAACGCATTTTATATAGACTTGACGTTTCGTATGCTAGGCAACATACATTTTCAAAAGTGACCGTTACAATTTTTGAACACTGTTTATATACTTTTAATAGAGGGGTCTGGAACCGAGATTAAGAAAAACTATCTTAACAGTAAATATGTAAAAGGATACACCTTATTAATAAAGCAACAACTTCTCACTACTAATGTTTGCATTAAAAGCTGGCTTAAGTTCTTGGATAAATAAGGTTTCCTTAATTTTGCAATGATAATCGGTTTTGCCCGACGCTAAAATGTCAAAATGATCCCACTTGATGTTGTGTCCAGTGGTTTTAACGTGATCAGCAATAGCTGATGTGTGGTCATTTTTAGCGAGGGCCTTGAAATGTTCAGTTTTCCTGTCATGAAGTCTTCTTTTTGTCTTACCGATGTAAAAATCAGTGCAGTCCCAGCAACCGGCCTTATAGATGACTTTAGACTTCTGAGAGCGGTTTAAGCGGTCCTTGTAAGGAAAGAAAGACTTGATGCGGAGAGTGTTCTGAAAAACTGTCTTAAGGTTGACGCAGGAGTAGAAATTGTAAACACAGGATCTCAGGCGTTTAGCGATTTGGTTGCTCTGTAGACCTAAGTAAGGTAACAGGATGATTATATCTTTCTTAGGAACTGTCAAGACAGGGCTGTTGGGCTTGTTTCTGTTTCTGTTCGAAACATCGTTAATGTTGTAGGTAATTATACCTTCAAGACCCTCGCTAAAAATGACCACACATCAGCTATTGCTGATCACTTAAAACCACTGGACACAACAGCAAGTGGGATCATTTTGACATTTTAGCGTCGGGCAAAACCGATTATCATTGCAAAATTAAGGAAACCTTATTTATCCAAGAACTTAAGCCAGCTTTTAATGCAAACATTAGTAGTGAGAAGTTGTTGCTTTATTAATAAGGTGTATCCTTTTACATATTTACTGTCAAGATAGTTTTTCTTAATCTCGGTTCCAGACCCCTCTATTAAAAGTATATAAACAGTGTTCAAAAATTGTAACGGTCACTTTTGAAAATGTATGTTGCCTAGCATACGAAACGTCAAGTCTATATAAAATGCGTTGGTTTACTATGTTTATCTCCGCTGTTTGTGTTTTATTTTTAAATTAACTACAATATTAAGCGCTCGCAACAAAAATGACTTAATTGGTAAAAAGTATTCAGATAAAATAAGAAAATGAAGTCTATATTGCTAATTTAAATCTAAAACAGTCTATTCAGGAAAAGGTATTTTTAAAACGTTCAGTTTTTATTTTTGTCCACAACTTTTTCGCAACCTAATGGATGATTTCTTAATGTGGAGCAGATAGGAGTATAACGGGTGAGCTGAGTCGCTACTTATTGTTTTGAAAAGCCTTTTGTCATATTTGTCCCAAAATTTCATGTACATCATAGAGGGTAGAAATATAGCGTCTCTTAAAGCACCTCTTTAAAAAGAATTGTACGATATTCAGATCAGTTTCACTTCCCCGTATATATGAAGGCCATAAAAAATCCTAGAGAGGACAAATATTCTAAAGAAAAAGTCAATTTTAACGAGGCAAGGAACAAAGATGACGGCCGACTCTGGATCTACTTCTATTATTTCTTCCCTGGCTAGGAGTGCAACTGGTGAAGAGGAATGCAAGTAATCTAATAATAATAATAATAATAATAATAATAATAATGATGATGATGACGATGATGATGATGATGATGATGATGATGATGATGATAGTTAAGAATTACTCGAGGCAAATATTCAACATTTCATTATCTACAGCATGAAAATCATACTACTCAGTAGCGTCTAGCTAGACTCAGTTGCTCAGAAGGAGGTCTTCTCTTTCACTAAAATAACACAACGTCAATCTTTATTCACACAACGAACGACAAAAGACAGAATCGTCTGGGTCGTTAGCTTCTCATAAGTCTTTACGTCCAATGTACCAGCACGAACTATAGCGACCAGGAAGAGTACTTTGTAACATCTTGATAGAGTTAGTTATTACGATAATAATGGAATGTTAACTGCTCTGTCCTCTCATTTAAAGCTTTCTGTTTTCATTCGTTAGCACTTGGATGGTGAGGAATTTGTGTCACCACATTATGTAAACCTCATAAGGCGCGTAGACGAATGTAGACGATACCACGGTGTTCACACCAAGTTGGTTCTTATTATTCTCACCTCGCGGCATTCTGTTCTTGTCAGGTGTAGCTTGTAGAATTGACGTCAAGCTTGAGCCCTAGGCATCAAAAAAATTGCCCTCGGCGTTCTTACACTGACATTTCTAATTGAGAAATGGCTTTCAAGTAGTGTCTATAATTGGTGATTACGTACTTCGTGCACTTACACATGTTGGGTAACAAAATGTCGGTTTAAAAATGATCTACACTCTAAAATTACATAATAAGGTTCTTCTTTGTAGCAGCTCTCTGCGCTCGAAAAGGTGACAAGCCTCGCTTAACGCAGACTGTGCTCAAACATGATTGTAACTGTCAGTTATGTTAACAAAATAAAAAACTATAAATAGTGACACGTCAAAAAGAACCAGTTTGTCTAAGGAAACAGATAATAATCAAATTACAATAAAACGTTCACTGGGTGAAACATTTTCTGAAAAGCCGTCCAAGGCTGTAGATCGACAGCCGAAAGCTCAGGTTCTTTAATTTCCTTTCCTTTTTTCCCAACAGTTTTCAGCCCGTGACAGAATACTTTTTTCCCTCTATGATGTTGCATGAGACGTCAGTTCGCTGGCTGAAAAAATATCTGAAAAGCCGTCGAAGGCTGTAGATTGACAGCCGAAAGCTCATGTACTTTTTAGGAAATTTTTTAGCCAGCGAACGTTTTTATTGTAATTTTGATTATGTCTCATCCTGGCTGCGCTTCAATCCTCAATCGAAACAGATAATAGATCATAATATAAGCCACCAACCAGTCAAACAAAAAAAATCAATTTTTTCCTAGCTTTAACCTCTTGTGATCGCTCATGTGATCCTGGGTTAGATTAGATTCAGGGGAACTGGCAAGCTAACACAGGCCAACAGCCAAAAAACGCTGACCTCGAACTTGAAATCACAAATAATATCGCCAAACATCATTCAAAATGCCGAAATGGAACTGATGCAACACGTTTTATTTTTACTACTCTGATTTCCTTATCTCGAAATCCTGATAACTAAAACTTGGCATGAAGCTTTCTGATTTTAAATCTTCCATTATTTATAGATAATAAATTTACAAAGAAAACAAAAACAATAACAACAACAAAAAAATGGGCGTGAGAGGGGAAATTTACGAATCCATATCAAGCAAATGTGAATAACAAAGAAGCGCAGTCAACCATAAGACCAGTGCACAGTCTTCTAAGATTTTGTTCATTACGAATGAATTACTACTATCAGTTCGTAACGAACAAAGTCTCAAAATACTTGCACAAACCCCTCAGCGAAGAACAATATAACATTCTTTTATAATCATTCGACTATAATTGAATTTCCAGAGGCCTTGGAGACGAGATCAGAAATAAAGAGTAAAGGCTAAGAGTTAGCGTATCAAATGAACGGTCCTAAATAAAAATTTACTGCACTTTATCATTTGACTTGTTCCAGTGCTTCCTATGATTTCAAGAGTTTTAAAAACGCTTTGAAGCCTCTTCAGCCCAAAATTCTTTTAGTGACCGGCATAAGATGGCACTGGCTTACCCCAATCTCTAGCGAGTTTGACCCATCTTGTTCTTTGCTTGATGCCGGAATGTAGCCAGGAATAAGCTCGTGTCTGAAAGGCTCCATTTTCTGCAGCAGTTTGCATCCAAGCTTTGATTCTTTCAGCTTGTTTTTAAGTTTTCCCGTTTTACGTAAGGAGGCTGGTTCCTCTAAGATGGAGGATCGGCGGCGACGTTGGGAAGTATCCTTCAGCTTTCTGTTCTATTTAGGGACAAAAGACAACAAAGCTTATAAAATGAAAACCCACGAAATCCTTAACAGAATTACCTTACAAGAAAACGAATTGCTTTTGATTATGAAGCTCGCTTTTCAAAGTTTAGTTCTTATCACTTTATCCTGAATAAAACAAATTCACAAGCAAGCTAAGTGTTAGAAATCATCTTTTCCTTTCCTTTCCTTTTTTTCCAACATTTTTCAGCCCTTGACGGACTACTTTTTTTCCCTCTATGATGTTGCATGAGACGTTAAAGTAATTTTGATCCCAGAACCCTCATTTCCCTTGAAAAACGCTCTACATCAGTATCAGATCTAGTCCACATACTGCCTCGCCAATGCGTTTAGAGCGGTTTTCAATTGAGCGTCGTAAAACCAAAACCAAAGGAATTCTTCTGGCCAATTAAAACAGACGCAAAGAGTGCAACGAGCCAATCGGAATTAGAAGCAATTTCATTTTACCGGCCCTAAGCGCGGGAAAATGCGCGCGTGTTAGAGGCGATTGGTTTTGGTTTTGCTTCTCATTGGTTGCGAAGGTGGCGCGAGTGAAGCAAAACCAAAGAAAGGGCAAAGCAAACGATAATTACTTTCGACACTCAACTAAAGAACGCTCTATCGCATAACATTGTAAACACTTCCTTACCATTGTTTTTGGATGCCTAAACTTAGCTTTGAACGGTTTTCGCCTCAGTGTAGTCCTCAGGTCTTCAAAGGAAGATTTCTGTGTTTCCTCGTCTTTCACCATATCTGCATTCTTTTTCTTTCTTTCCTGTCTCACTCGCTCAGCTAGGTCCATTAAGACGGCATTGTCATTGCAAGGGAGGTTCATATGAACCACTCCCATTTTCATGATCAGCTCGCCTAATCCCTCCATAGTGTCTACTCCTAATGATATTACAGAGGGCGCAATAAATAAGAGGTTCATCAACATCAAATCATACCAATGAAATTCACCCAATAATTGAGCGGAGCTCAAATAAAAGCACGTTTATGCATGTGATTTTAGATGCAACAGTATCTTGTCCTCTCCACTAGCAGTGAGTAAAGTGAAAACAGCCAGTTTGGCTGTTGATTTCAGCAATTAACTAGCAGAGGCTTTCCCGAGGATAGGACTAATTAGCTCATCGCCCAGCCTCCACCATATCCTTTAGATATATGTTATGTTAGGACAGGCAACAAGTCCGAGACCTATATGTGTTCTAATCTTTGCGAACAGTGTGCGGGTTCTTTAACGTCCCTTTCAAGCTGGAAGTGAAGGAGACAAGGCCAACGTCTTTAAAGGAGCACTGTCACCGATATTTATGCTGTTTTTGGTTCAATTCTGCCAAAATTACTGCCTTTTACCTGTTATCGTGCAACAATGCTCCTACAGAATCAACAAGATGAATTCCAATGAAATTTTAGCAGGGAGAGCTAACCATAATAATTTTTTGATGATTTTTCAATGCATAGCTTGAAATTTTGAAAAAACTGGCAAGTTTTTTTCAAATTTCAATCCATTTCCATCCTCGTCATCTTTGATGGAACACAGGAGTTTATAGTGTCAATACAGTACTACAGTCGTTCGCAGCAAAACTAGACCATTATTTTAAGGTTTCCACTCGGATGCATTGGCCGTTTTAAGCTTTTTAAAGTGATGGTACAAATAGCGTGACAGTGTCCCTTTAAAGTCGTTTTATAAGAGTTCATGACTATGTAGCGGAAAGGTATGGGCTCAAACCCCAGACCGGACTACAAACCAGGGTCCTAAGGCAAATGGCAAGATTATGCTGGTTGTGTACGCAAAACCTGCCCCAGTTCACATGATCGCGTCGTTAGGCAGTGAATACACCGACTTGTTTCACTTGTTTCACTGTTTCACTGCTGAAATTTTCAAGATTCTCCTGGGCTCATTCACTTTACGTTTCTATTCGTCGGATTTGTTTTAGTCTGCGTAGCTGGCGGTTTCGTTGGGCCATTCTTCATGCGGCTATCCAGTTCGTTTTCGCGGCTATGCCGCTCGTTTCTATATCGCGCTCCACGAAAACCCAATGAAACCGCCAGCAAAGCAACCGTCTAGATTGTTTTCAGAAAGCCAAAGGGACTGCTAGTGACGGTCTGTTGAGCTTTCACGTGCTTGCACGAAGGCGTTCGTTTTTGGAACTCTGAGAGCCTATTGTATATCACATAGCATATCTTATAAATCATACCTGTAAGAGTCTTCAGAACTTTTTTAGCCTCCTCTCTAGTTCTCTTGTCATTATCCACGAGTCTGCGCACAACAGAAAGGTAGGTATCCTGGCGATGGACTGTCATCTCACCTAGTGCCCAGACTGCACCTCTGCGAGTCGCGGCATCCTGGTCATAACTCATTTTAATCAGCTGATTTTGGATTTCGACTGTTTTGCCTTCTGGAATACCAAACTCTCTGCCATAGGAGAGTCACAGTCGAAGAGGACAACGAGGCAGGCACGTGTGCAAAGGGAAATGATAAGAAATGATTGGTGGCGTGAAGGCAATTAGACATGAAAATGACAGCAACGAAAAGCGGTTTATCATAGATTGATAAAAGACACCTGAATAGCAGTAGAATAGAATCTGTATCCGGATTTTTTAAAAATTTAGCTCGGCAATTTGCTTCCCTTTCCCCGAATCGTATAATTAAGTCGATTCAAGGCCTAAATATTGTTGGACTAGCAAAGGAAGACACAGAAACCATAAGCATGGCCCTTCACCAATAACGTGAAGCGAAGATAGCACATTTCTCTTTGCAGTAGATTTTTTCTGGTCATGTGAGATGTTAACCTTAGACTGAGCTCTCTTAAAATTTGGACACCTCGTGGCGTGAGCAGGACCCGGTTGTTCGAAATCCGATTAACGTTAACCCAGGATTAAGAGTTCGCCGAAGTTTTCATCTGGCTCCGTTGAGAGAGTTTTGCAAATCAAATTTTACTTAAATTAAAAATAAATTCCTGTCAAAAAAAGTAAGGATGAAAATCCTTTGGAAATCTATTAATTGTCGGGACAATAATCAAACAAGACTCAAAGTTCACTCTAACCGGCCGGCATTAGCTTAATCGTGTTTTGAACAGCTGGGCCCAGATGAGTTGAAAATTATCTTGCAGCAAAAAATGAAGATCCTTGCGAACTCAAGGAAAACAGAAGCAAGTTTCGTCGCCGGGCCAGGACTCGAACCCGGGTGAATTGCTTGAAGGCAGCTATGCTCACCCCTATATCACCGACGCACTTCCATAAACCCGCCTAATTAAAACCTAACTGGTCAAAAATACTGAACCTGTTTCTATTCATTGCATAAATGATTACCATCTCCCCTACCTTTCAACGTTCTTGAACTGTTCGCATATATCCCGGATTTCTCTCAAGCTATTCATTTTTGGCAGAGCTATTAGCATGTTGTCGATAACCTCGTCAACCTGAGGCACCATATGTCTCATTTGCGGCAACTTAGGGTACCACGTTTTTCGCAGGATTCGCCCCAACAGTGATGGCTCGGATGGTGTAATCTCAAGCTGAAGTTCAAATGAAAAAAAAAAAAGGTTCAAAAAGCCAATGCGTGTATGCTTATTTACTTTTTGAAGGTATTCCAGAAAAGGTGCGAAGTCAATTGCTCAGTATGCCATGATGCATTTAAGAGGAGTGGTAATCAGTTTTATGAAATCACACGTGTACATTTAACATCCGTTTCTCCTGCATCTTTGTTTTCTGTACGTCTACGTAAGTACGTAGTCTGTTAAACACATATTTTCCTTTTTGTTTATGACTGACCTCCTTTAATTACACCCGCCCGCCCACAAGACTTTACGCATTTCTAGATTATAACACGCTGGCCACAAATGGCAGCTGCACCCTAGGCGTTAAAAATGCCATTTTGGTGTAGGCCAATAAAGAAGAATGACCTTCCTTCTCACAGCAGTTGATGAACTTTTACCTTCATGACACTCGTTGTGCTTTCACTTTCACTCGGCGAAGACTGGAACACGTCGATGTCAATGAATGTGTTATCCTCTTCACTTTCCTCTGCGAAATCGTCCGGTGTTTCTAGAAGCTCAGCTCCAGACCCCTGATGGCTACTCTCTGGGCTCCCCTCACTGACATCCTGATAGTAGTCATCTTCTTCCTCTTCAAGGGACAGATCATTCACTTCCTCTTCCTCTTCATCCACGTTTTCTATCTCCTCTTCCATGACCTCGATTTCCTCCTCTTCATTGAATTCACTAAAATGAAAAAATATATATGCACTTCTGGTTTTTCTGATAAACGGAGGTGCGTTCAGAGCGAGTCATCCGAGCGACATTCAGGTAAAGAACGAGCCAGTTTATAAACTGCAAGCTTTATTTTTTTTCCTCTTTAAATCCACAAAGAAATCGGGCTAACGCGAACTTGTGAACAAGCTGAGTTAAAAGCTCGCATCAGACCGTTCGATCGAGCACCACCTGCATTCCGTACCTACCGAAGAAATACAATCGTTTTACCGACCATATATAGGTGCCAGCACACCTCTACAAGGTCGACTTTGAAAAGTTTCCGTCGTTATTAGGCAAGTACCAGTGTTTATTTGAAGTACCAGCGTTTATTTCATTTCTACTTTGTAATAAACATAAGCATAATTTGTACAAGTACCTGGTGTGTAGTGGCCTTGGAGGTAACCGTCGACCCAACCTGGAAGAAGATAGCTCGGAAAGTTTTTTTCGCTGTCTCCCTTCAACCCCTTTATTTTTCTTCTTTGAGCTCTCCTCGCTGATCTTCTTTTTGACGTGTTCTGCCTGCATTGTTCTCCAAAGAGTCCAGAAATCTTCAAGAAAATATGTTTGATGGGATCTCAATAGTGGGTTGCGTTAACCAATATAATAGGCCATTTCTCAGGTGCTTTGAGCCTCATTTTGAAAACGAGGCGTGGTGCACACTTTTCCCTATAAAACTGAGTTTTCGTTCACATGAGAATAAAAGTGATTACCGTATGAAAACCTTTGCACTGGAACTCGCTTTGAAGATGAGGTTGAACTGAATTCGAAAATGACTTATTACCCGGGCTGCGCGCGTCTCGCGCGGCGCCCGGGTCTTAAACTACCGACGGTTCTTCTTTTTCGTCGTCGAGTATCATCCACAAATGGCACTTCCGGCGTTTCTGCGCAAGCGCTAACTATTTTTAACAACAGTGATGCGTGTTGTCACGTATGGGAAAATGTCGATTCATCTTGTGGCTTTTGAAGTCTGAACAAACAATATGTTAAGAGAAGTGTCTATGCGAATGTTTGGAAGTTCAACGGCGAGAAGAAAGTTTTTAACATGAGTAAACTTAACGGCAGATGGACTGCCGTGTTTCCCCGTGCCTGCTTCAGTAGACAGCGAGTAGTCTCTAATTTTGGCGACGGATTGTGGGGGCACGTGCGCGCGCGAAGTTGCGAGGAGACGCGACGCGTGGGGAGCGCCAAAAATTAGAGACTACAGACAAAGGGAGTTTGACCTTTCACGGCCGAGTGATTCGAGTGTAAATCTCATATCAACAGCAAGAATGATGCCTGTTGTCACGTATCGGAAAACGTCGATTCACCTTGTGTTTTTGAAGTCTGAACAACTAATATGTTAAGACAAGTGTCTATACGAATGTTTGCAAGTTCAACAGCGAGAAGAAAGCTTTTAACATGACCAAAATTTAACTCCAGATGGACTGCCGTGTTCCCGTATCCGCTCCATTGAGATGTACATTTTGTTGAATAACTAAAGTACGGGATATCACACACCCCTGAGACAGGTAGTTTATTTACTATTTTGCCACAATATCTCAATTTCTGGACTTTAATTTTTGAATGATAAGCGATTATATTTTACAAATGTACTACCGTCCCTTGAAACTGTCCAGAAACGTTCCTTTCTTGTGTTTCAAATGACCCTGGATTGACGTATTTGTAAACAGTTTCACTCTGCTAATTAATTTTCTACTCACATTTCACCGAGACTCCATTCACATTTATGCGAAAAAATCCAACATCGTTCGAT
This sequence comes from Pachyseris speciosa, assembly GCA_016490735.1. Taxonomy (NCBI): domain Eukaryota; kingdom Metazoa; phylum Cnidaria; class Anthozoa; order Scleractinia; family Pachyseridae; genus Pachyseris; species Pachyseris speciosa. The sequence continues at coordinate 1,018,461 of JAEMWC010000171.1, read as the reverse complement.
AAGCGTTTCCTTTCTCAAACAATTATCCATCGAAGCGAAAACAAGTGTGCTTAGTTTTTTTTTTTTTTGGAATCAATACACTATTTTTATCATCTTGCATAACGATAAACCTCTGTGGCCTAAAGGTCATTGTTCCTGCCAGTGACACAGCTAACCCGGGTTCGATGTCTTTTAGTGGTATATATCACGGGCTTTATTTTTTCTGTTTCTCTTTTTCTTGTTCTTTTAGAAATATTTTTTACAAGTGTTATAATTATTGTTCTCAATGGTTGAGCTGTATTTTAGAGGAATATATGTTGATAGGGGTCTAAAGAAATAGACTCCAACACAAGCTAAACACAATGCGTCCGATGTAAGAAAGACAGACTTCCCTCTATTCTTTTGTTTAGCACTAAGTTAGGGATACAATACTGTTTTTTGCAAGCCCGGGTTTAGGCTAATTGTAGCCTCTTGTTTGCTTACATGTCGCGCTTGATACCCGCCAGAAATCAAAAACTAAAACCAATTAGGATTTTTTTGTCATGTTATCGACCAGAAACGGTACGACAGATGATTACCGATCTACACCGACCATCTGAATGATTACGCTTAACATTACACCATAGTTGGTAGAGGAAACTGGAAAACTGGCGAACTTTAAAGGATGATCTCTTTGTTGAACCTTTCTCTCAGTCACGTGATGATGACCATGAATAAGCAAAATCGAAAATGGCTTGCGGAGTAATATTAATGTGTTGGTAGTTTTTGGTATGTTTTGCGAGGGTTTGTGCTTACACAAAGAAGTTACAACGATACCACCCGTCGCTTCTCAGGTTCTGGGTTACGTACATTCTCAGGCGAAAGCTTTAGCCGACCCACAAATTACCTTTAATTTTAGCTCTGTTGCCGCCATCCTCTTCCTCTTCCTCTTCGTCCATCACCTTTTCCTTTTGCTGCTCTGGGCGTTCCATCCGGGCTATAAGCCTTACCGGTGGCTTTCTTGGCTTAACAAGTTTACGGACAACAGAATTAGGAATAAAGCCATCTGGTGCGCATGGCCAGTACGCTTTAGCGGTCTCTGGCTCACTTGGTAACTGAGATCCAACCTCCTCATCGTGAGGCTCCGTCTCTTGCGCAGCCCCGTTGTCTTCTTGTTGCTGAAGTGAAAGCAGATGCTACGCTATTTAAACAAAGGAATCATCGTACCATAAACTACCAACTGTATGAAAACAGAAGGGAGTGATTGACAACTGAGTACATAATCAACTCCCTCATTTTTTTTTTCGTAGAGTTCATGATATAATTTTTGAGACATTTAATTTGTGAAAACATGCGCACTAACAACTTACTTTTTCTGAAATCTTTCTTGCAGGATGAAATCATGGGTGTGAATACATTATTGGACTTGTCACAGAACGGAAAGTTTTGGCAATCAAAACGGCAACTGGCTGAAACTATTACTATTGCCTTAGTGCCCTTAGAGTGGCTTCAGCTTACTTTATCACATTAATTTATGAAGTATCCTTGTCACTCCAGCCACATCCCACAGGCTTTACGCTTTCATTGCTTGTTTTATTGATATGTGGGTATTTGAGCCTGAGCATTAGCTATGCCATGCTGATGAGGCCTAACAAGGCCGAAACAGCTGTCCATGGCTGCTAATGCTTGGGCTCAATCTTTGCTTTGGTAGATTTAAGGGGTAATGCCCACTACCTTGTGGCCTTAATGCCCTTAGAGTGGCTTCAGCTCACTTTATCACATTAATTTGTGAAGTATCCTTATTACAAGACTTACATTGGCAAGTTTCAATATTATATGTCTTCAAATGAGATGATCTACAATTTCTGCACTCGTAGGGTACATTTCTTAATGCCTCCCCCCTCCAAACCCCCTAGCCCAATGGAGACTGCACGCAAAGTATATTGATTAAGAGTATTTTCTATTCTATTACCTTCATCGCGTTTAATATTAAAGAAAAGTTTGCGCTATCAGGCGCACGAGCAGAAAGTCGTCTTAGAGCCATCATAACATGAACCTGAAAAAGAAAATTCACCTGCTGAGAAAGTTAATACATATCACCTTTTTAGGGGAGCAGGGATGGCGTAGTGGTGAGAGCACTCGCCTTCCACCAATGTGGCCCGGGTTCGATTCCCGGACTCGGCGTCATATGTGGGTTGAGTTTGTTGTTGGTTCTCTTCTCTGCTCCGAGAGGTTTTTCTCCGGGTACTCCGGTTTACCCCTCTCCTCAAAAACCAACACTTCTAAATTCCAATTCGATCCGGAATGCTCGAGCGTTTATTACATGAGCCCCCGGCTCGGAAGATTGGGCAACCACTCCCCACGTTATCGAGCTTAAATAAATTACTTTACTTTTTACTTTTTTTACCTTTCATAAGAGAAAACAATACCTCACGTATTCTCTTCAGTGTTACTCTGTTTTAGAAGCTAGGATAACATCATTTTCGGTAGGTGTCGAACTATATTTTGCGTCTTAAGTTAGCACCCGATTGTCTTTACAGGGAGCTAGATTCCTTTGACACTTAAAAAAGAAGACCTAGATGATGATGATGATGATGATGATGTTCAAGTTTATCACAGTACAGGTTGCCGCTGCACCGGGTAGTAACTACATACCACTGATGAAGGGCTAAGCCCGAAACGTATGGTTTGCCTTTCAAACTACTTTTCGGCACTTCACTACCTTTTGTTTTTCACACTTTCACCCGTACTAGTGCCACGAAGTATTTTTGAACTTTTGTTTATCATTTATCTACCTAGTAACTACATTAGGCGGAGAACAACCAGTCCTCTAAGCCTAACAAATTAGAAATCCTCACAAGATGTATGCGTAAGCCAGGACTGCTGTCTTTTGCAGGCTGTTATGTACTGCGACAATAGGTTTCAACGGCTAGGTCTTAGAGGGCCTCGACAAGGTTGTTGTTCACGCATCCCGCGATCCGACGATGATTGGGATAATCATTACCCACCTGGCTTATGCCATAATCTGGAGATTTCTATAGCTAGATCTTTATAATGGTCAATTTCTCCTTGTACTTGCGGTCAATATCGTCCCAGGGCACAGCCTATGAACTATTTTTTTTTTTAATGCTTTATTGATTATACAACTAACCAAAAACTGAAAAACAATACGTGTACATATAAATAAACGAGAAGAGACAGTAGGAACGAAAACAATAAATAAATAAATAAATACAAATGCATTATAAGCTACGCTAACAAACCCTAATATACACAAATCAGTTATATTGATTTATGCTTAATTTAATTTTGCCTTAGTAAGTTACACCTACTGGAATAGCTCGAATAAAATTGCTTGAAATAAGGCAATTCCATTTATTGTTAAAAAAACTTGGCGGTTTTGTTTCTGATTGCGATATACCTTTCGGTCATTAAAGTTTCTTTAAGTTGCAGTTTGAAAAGCGAAAAGATCAACGATTCTTCGACTAGATTGCTTTTGTAGATAAAGTATTTTGCTACTAACAAGACTAGACTTAAAGCTTTCTGGTGCTTTTGGGGCTTGACAAGTCCATAAAGAAGGGTTAAGTCGTTCAAATTAATAATTTCTTTGGTGTTATAGTGCCACCAGGCCTTAAATTTATTCCAGAAAGAGACTACATGGACGCATATATTCAAATTCAGTTTTGTACCGCGCACAATTAGATACTGGAATAATCTACCACATAATATTGTAGAAATTGCGGACGACTCTAAATTCCGCAAATTATTGTTATTTACGTTTCCCTAGGAATCCGCTGACCGAGATGTATTTAATATCATTCATTTGAACGAGGTTACATCAAATAAATAAGTGAAGTGAAGTGAAGTGAAGCACTGTAGAAACATGTGTTTGGTTGTGTGCTTTTCTTTTTTTACAGAAGGGGCAAGTATCATCATATATTAAGTTAGCCTTCTTAAGTCTCTGGTGTAAATAATGTCGTGATTTATCTTAAATTGGAACATTATCAGCTTTGTTTCTTTGGTAGTTTTAAAAGGCCAGTTATAAATTTTATGCATATCAGGTCGGGCTACCCCAAGGCTGATTATTTTATTTTCATTGATGGATGGTTGGAATTTATTTTCAACAATAATCTTGTGGAGAGAAGCAGTGGTAAGATTTTCTACATCGTCGAACCGGTTTTGGTTTCTTGTTTCACTTAGTATTTGTGGTGCCAGTACTTTCCATTTGCTTTTTATTGCATTAAGAAGACCGTAATATGTGATGAAACTGACCTTCACTTTGAATTTCGTTATAAACTCTTGATAGGTATAAAAATTTCCATTACTGGGATCTAAAAGATCTTTAACTTTCTCAACGCCTGCGCCATGCCACGACTTATAGAAAACAGGTTTTGCTTCAATTTTTATATCGCTGTTGTTCCAAATTATAATATCATGTGGGTCAATGCTATCTTGATAGACTTCTAACTTCTTTCTTTTGATCACTTCAAAAAATATTTAAAACTTCTCTGTAAAAAGGAGGGTCACTGTTCAACTTAAGTTCTTTCGTGCTATAATCGCAAGCCAACAAAAATTTCAAACCTCCATACTGCTGGGTCATGCAGTTTGGAATGATTTTCCATGGCGAGTCTGTGTCATTGATTAATCTTTTAACCCATGACGCTTTTAAGGCTTTATTCATGGATTAAAGCTCGATCATATTTAAACCTCCCTCTTTTTTTGCCACCAATTAACGTGAGTTTTTAAATTTTATGAGGTTTTTTATCCCATATAAAATCAAATGTGCTCTTATCCACTTGTTTTGAGAACCCTTCTGGTACCGCCAGTCCCGAAGCATTATAAATTAATTTCGACAAACCAAGTGGCTTGACAACATTTATTTTCCCAAGTAGCGTTGATTTCCTTCTTTTCCAGGAGTTAAGGATTCTTTGAAGGTCTTCTAATTTCTTTTCAAAATTAAGTCTATCACTTGTCCTTTTGTCGTTAGAGAAATGAATGCCTAGTGCGTATACAGATTCTTCCGGCAACGAAACCCGAACGGTGTGTCTTTCCTGCCTGTCCAAGAACCTAACCACATTGCCTCCGTTGCCTCCTATGAACTTTATGATGTTATTTAAACGTACGGTGGAAAGTATCTTTGCCTTATTTGTCATGTCGCTCTAACGAACAACGAAACAGTGAGAGTTATCTATGAGATACTAACGAACTTAGTGAAGCTTCCGTAGGTGCTTATTGCCAATAAAAGAAATAATAGAGAGTACGAATCTATTCGTTTTAGCAGTTAACCGGCAAAATTTTAAGTCTGATTGCGGGGGTAAGTTTACACGGAGATAGCTCACAACTGGCTAGCCAACAGTTACCTACGAAAGCGTGATCCAGTCATATCCTTGTATTTAGCAGTAAGTCAGTTAGCACCTATATTATTGCCGGTAAACTGTTATAGTACTGTCATTTGATAGTCAATATTCTGACCTGAGTAGATAACCTTCTGGATGCTCTTCTTTTCTGGAACAGATTCATTCCCTCCTCCCCTTCTTTTTTCTGTGCTTTTACGACAAATGTTTCCTTCTGCAAGCAAAATAATCCCAATACCACAAGTTAGGTTCTTGTAGAACTCTGGAAGACTTTTATTCGTTAGGGTAAGTGAAATTCGCCAGAATAGCAAGCTCATTAGAATAGCATTTTGAATCTTATTTATAGCAATCTGCTTCTTTAAGTGAAGCAACGACGAATTATTCACAACAGACCGAAATATCATTCTCTCCTCTAAAAATGCGTCCAAATTTACATGTTTGAAAGTAAGAGGCCTTTTACATTTACCATGCGAGCGCGTGGTTAAGATGGTAGAGATGAGTTTCCGCTCGGACCGAAGCAAGAACGCTCAAAAATGGGACGAGCTCACTTTTATCAACGACACCTTGCGTCTCAGATCGGCGCAAAGATCGATCTTGTTTGCAGGGTTGTAGTTCAATTTGATCCTTGGTTCAATTTTATTTTCTTTTGTCCTTGTGTATAGTAATGTATGATAATGAGTACAAAACAAAGGAAATAAAAATTGAACCAAGGATAAAACGGAACCACAACATATACGAGTGGAGACTCGTAGCGGGCGAGGCGAGTTACACTCCGGTATGACTTGGCGATTTTAACACCACGTTTACATGAGGAAAGAGATATCATACCAGCCGTGTTTACATAATGAGACAGTTCTTTTCGGTGTTTAAATGATAATGATGAAAATCACGCGTATAAAACCAGGAGACTTATTTCACACCAGAACGAGTTTTCATTCATCGTGTACATGATACTAGCTCCAGCTAGATTTCGGTACACACACACCGGTATGTACTCACTGTTATGAGACTTTATGCTGGTGCCATGTGAACAAATACAAGGGCACGGTAGGGAAACGGAATGAACTCGTATCGGATTGAGATTCATGCCAGTATTTTAAAGTAAAAAAAAGGGGATTAGTTTCTAAAGAAACTGTGGTGCTGCGTCGGTGGGGGAGTGAAACACGAAAATTTGGTTTCTCAACGGAGTTGATAATGTAAATTGACCAGCGTACAGGGATTCGATTAGCTGACGTTTCGAGCGTTAGCGCTTCGTCGGAGCGAATCAAACGGATTCGCTCCGACGAAGGGCTAACGCTCGAAACGTCAGCTAATCGAATCCCTGTACGCTGGTCAATTTACATTATCAACTCCGTTGAGAAACCAAATTTTCGTGTTTTAAACTAAACAGCATAGCTATATCAAAAGTGTCAACGTCTCCTTAATGTAACAAATAAAATGACCTCTCCAAAGGGAAGCCAATACCCTTTTCTTTATTTAATTTAATTGTATGTAAATTCGTCCTTGTGTTTTTAAAGGTAAATAAAGTTGTAGTTGTTGAGAGTCAATGTACTACCTTTCTCCTCTTCTCGGGTCGTTTTAGTTCTGGTGGCTCGAGAGGTCTCCTCTTCATAGCTTGGAGAGGCATTCTGGGAACACGTTCAGGATCATACCAGAACTTCAACAAATCATCGAACTGCACATGGTCCTCAAACGGATCATTGTCGAAATGCATCTTGGACAGAATTTCCAGATATGATAGTGGCAGGTAGTCCAGAATTGTTACCAAGCTGATGTGAGATTGAAAACCAACTAAAATGTCGCCACGTGAGTTTGCGAAGCACACACCGCACAGTGAATCGTCAAAACACATCTCTCTCACTAGCTGATTGTCATTATTCCAAATTTTGACACAGTGGTCCTCACTCGATGTTGCAAACAAACCAAGCATCGCACAGCCAGAAAGCTGTGTACCAGAAAATCAATGACAAAATGCAGTGAGTTTCCTTTTAGCTAATGTTTTACTATTACTACATTGCTTCAGACGGCTACTTCACATTCATGTTATGCGACGACCTTTGCAATAATAATAATAATAATAATAATAATAATAAAATAATAACTGAACATCGCTTCTTTAAGTGATGTGGATATGCAATATTTTAATTTGGCCAAAATCGAATGTTATACTAAATCACAATTTAATGTAGATGAGAAACAGGAGTTGCCGGTAGAAATGATAATATTCCAAACATCAAATATCAAGTATCCCCAGCCTTTACCCCATTGATGGCTGCGGTGTGTCCTTCGTCCTTAGAATGCGTTAGAAACTCGTGAGTCCTTTTAGCTTTGCTGAACATATCGGCTCCACATTCCTTTTTTTGTACTCGCACTCTGAAGGAAAGGAAGAAGCAAGGTGTTATCACGCATGTACAAAGAATCACCAGCGCACTCAAACGATTTTTAACATGTATCTTAATTCTTGTGCCTCGTGTCTAAATCACCTCCTTTATTGCCATGACCAATAGATTGAATGATCCAACATTCCGTACACTGTTATTACGGATAAGGTATATCTACTTAAAAAAAACGCCTGGAGATGCGGCTGATTTTCAAGCTCGGCACTCATCACCCTCTGATTTCCGTTTCTTTACGGCCGCGCGCGCATGCACTATAAAAAAATATCTCAGTTGAACGTTTAGAAGCATGGCGCATACAAAACTTGTAGCGAATAAAACGAACTTGTTTTCTTACTGAAGAAGGGCCAAGCTCGAAACGCTTGGAAACAGCTAATATTTCGTTTACTTCAAGTAAACACCTGTATTCTATATTAACCATAACTGGCTTAAGGTATCACCAAGCGCACTAAGCTGTCAAGATATTTGAAAGTAATTGTCCTATACAACGCAAAATCGTTCTTATTTTGAAGTTGGACCTATAGTTTTTCGATGACCTATATTGTTGCTGTCTGTCAGACATACGTTGGCCGGTGAAACAAGAAAGGAGACATCTCCAGCGGAACTCGTTCCCACAGTTTTTGATGTCTTTAGTTCAGGTCTTGAAATGCACATTTGAATTAAAAAATGTTAATTACAAAGTGATTTTGCATTCGTTTTATGATGACCACCGTGCAGCGCCTCCGTAGCCTAATGGATAGGGCGTCGGCCTCCTAAGCCGAAGGTTGCGGGTTCGAATCCCGTCGGGGGTGTTTTTTTTTCTTTTCTGTCTGACCGCACAAAAGGCAATGGTTTTGCCAATGAAATCAGAGCTGCAATGAAAGGAAAAAGATCTCGGCGGGATGTTTAACCAGGAACTCGTCACGCCTTTTTGTATTTTTGTGTGCCTTTTCGTATTTTTTTTTCTGCTAAACACACAGAACATAGCTAACACTTGATTGACTTCTCAAACACCTTTCTATTGTGACCCTTACCCGTCCCTATGCATATTGAGTTGCTTGATTGGTTTGTCACCAGTTATCAGTAAATTGATCTTCGCTTGGTACGGGGAGCGTAAGGAAGTTTGAAATAATCAGTCTTAATTATTACAATCGAAGAGTGATAAAGTGATGCGGTGTGCCACCGTGTGGCTCACTGAGGTAGAACAATGTGTTAATGACACCTTTTTTTTTTAGTAAGTGCAATGTTGTAAGATTAATATGAAGACAAAGTTAGAATGTGGATCAGCGATTCATAGTAAAAGGGGGCAGAGCTTAGGAGTTCAGTCTGATGAGAGGTCAGTGGGAACAAAGAGAACATTGCCCGTGAGTTTGCTAGTCAGAAAGCCCAACCTGCACATAACGACGTTGTTATCAGCCATGGCCATACACAAGGTGTTGCCAGTCATCGCGAGGTCTCTAGGTGGCTGAAGCAACTTCACAAGAGCCATTTGCTGGATTGATACGTAAATGATTTCCCGGTGGATAAGTTGCCATATCCTAACAGTGCAGTCAGTGCCGTAAGATACTAGGCGGTCATATGATCCAAGACTGTCAAGTGACTCGGTAACGGAGACCGAAACTCTCAAAGACGTGACCTGGCCTTGATGAGCTTGAACATTGTCTTTCATGTACACATCTGAAAGGAAATGAAAATATGAAACTTTGCACTCTGCACGTCAGATACATGCATCTTTTCAAAAGTCCTTAAGGTTTGCGATGTGCTGAACTAGGTGAACTAGTCGCAAGCTCATAGCTAATTATAAAACATACTTAACAGCTATTTATTTAATTAACAGGTTTTAAAACAGTTTTCTCTATAGAAGATGGTTAATGATACTTTTCTACCTCAAATCTAGCGCAGCGGCGCCGGCTAAGGTTTGAACCCTAGTTGTCTATCACCGACTTTCAATTTGTTAAACCTGATTTATCTAGACACGTTTATTTAACTGTTCCTTCCTTCCTTCCTTCCTTCCTTCCTTCCTTCTTGTCTGTCTCTCTATCTTTCTCTCTGTCTATCTGTCTGTCTGTCTGTCTGTCTGTGTGTCTGTCTGTGTGTCTGTCTGTCTTTCCTTCTTTCTTTCCTTTTTTATCTTTCCATGGTTTTTGGCAGAAGAGTAGATTACAAAACGTTGGTCCAAATTCACATGTAACTTACCTTTACCGCTAAGCAGTGAGATTTGTCCATTGTAATGTCCAGCAAACAGTAAACCTGATTTCAGGGGAATTTCATTCCCGTCAAGAGCAAATTCAGCATTTATCATTGCCAGGCTACAGACTCCTTCGTCAGGACACTCGGCCACCCACAACTGATGGGCACTACGAAACGTAGAAGGAATTGCACACAATCAGAAAGTTTCGTAACTACGGGGGAGCAGGGTTGGCGTGATGGTGAGAGCGCTGGCCTTCCACCAATGTGGCCCGGGTTCGATTCCCGGACTCGGTGTCATAAGTGGGCTGAGTTTGTTGGTTCTCTACTCTGCTCCGAGAGGTTTTTCTCCGGGTACTCCGGTTTTCCCCTCTCCCCAAAAACCAACATTTGATTTGATTTCATTCGATTTGAGTTGAGTTGATTTAATTTGACTTTATTTGTTTCTGTATTTGGACAGAGTTCTCACTTCACCGCGGGGGAGAGTATCACGTTTTCCAGGACAGGAAATACTCATCTATAGATTAAAGTTTCAATAAGAAAGAGTCTCAATAGCGAAGCTCAATCACCCACAACATAAAGCGCATACGACCCACTACAGTTCCTGGACGGCGTTTTGACGAAGGGCCCATGAACGCTCAAAACGTCGGCACTCTAATCTATTTACAATGATCAAATTCACATATCAATCTAGTGATAAAAACAGATTTGAGTGTGTAGTCTGCTTTAGTCTAGCACTGACGTTTTCAGCCAAAATGAGTTGACGGTGTAAAAGTGTCAAATACTCCAAATTTGGACAGAGTTCTCACTTCACCGCGGATAAATGTTGGTCAGTTACTCAATCAACGGAACGGCTTTTCAGCAGATTGCGTTTTTATAAGATAAAGAGAGCATTTTCTGTCTCACACCAGAAACGAGAGATCACAAAGTTACCTTTGGGGAGCAGGTTTGGCGCACTGGTGAGAACACTCGCCCTCCACCAATGTGGCCCGGGTTCGATTCCCGGACTCGGTGTCATAAGTGGGCTGAGTTTGTTGGTTCTCTACTCTGCTCCGAGAGGTTTTTCTCCGGGTACTCCGGTTTTCCCCTCTCCCAAAAACCAACATTTGATTTGATTTCATTTGATTTGAGTTGAGTTGATTTAATTTTAAGTTTCGTAACTACGGTTTTGCAGAGTAGCAAATTAATTCTACCACGAGCTCCGAAACCCTCTAACCCATTTCCTCCATCTCTTAAATATAATGGGATCAGTTATGTTTAAATTTTATGGGGATGTGAAATTTCGACGGAACCCTGGTGATCTTGCAAAACATGACATATTAAGCTAGATTGCCGACAAGTACTGACTTGTATATTTGTAGACCGGCCATTCTTCAGTGGAGTTTCTTTGCATTCGATATGGCCTTAGTTGGCACCTATTTCCTGGATGAACAAAGACCTATTTATGAAACCCCAAGGGAGGAGTAGACAAAGAAAGCATATTGCAATTCACGCCTTTTTATTCTCTTAATACTGTACAGTTGAACTGTGTTGTCCATACTTTGTTTTTGTGCCACAGGTTCGTTCAATGTCCTTTTTGAAGAAAAGAACTTTATTTGCAATCTGAGATTTAACGTAATTTCCAAATGTTTTGGTAATCCCTTGTCTAGCCTAACAAATGACCCAACACCACTCTAAGCTAGTGAAGAGACCATGATATAATTACTCCGCTAACCTGCCTAGCTGGCGGAATTGTTGGCGCGCGGAGTAAAGAGCCGCTAAAAGTGAGAGACGAAGCCGCGAGGAGAATGGGGAGGAGGCGTTTGAAAAACCGCCTGCCAGAAAACCCTGGGTTCTCTGGCAGGCGGTATTTCTAGTGGTTTGCGCCTCTCGTTGTCGCGGCTTCACCGCTCGCTTTCAACGACACCGCTGCCTTCTCCTCCGCGCACCTACATACCGCCAGCTACGCAGGTAACAGCCATAAGTCAAGGGGAGTTCGCCGAGTGCTGGAACTATATGTGTAGATATGTAGATATATTACTCCACCTGCAAACAGGTGGCTTTGGCGATGGTCGTGCTCGGATGATCTACATTCCGACCATGGTTAAGGATTCTATTTATTTGTGTCAAAAAGCGATTTTTCTCGCACCCAAAGAATGAGCCTGTAAAATGTTAATTGTCAACCAAAGATTAAACGAGAATACATAAATTCTTCTAACAAACGAATTATTTTTCACGAGATGCAACAAATTGGACAACCTTTTTTCGCCGGCAATGATCATGTGGCGTCGGTGGTATAGTGGTGAGCATAGCTGCCTTCCAAGCAGTTGACCCGGGTTCGATTCCCGGCCGACGCAGCTTCCTTTTGTAGTCTTTTCTTTTGCATAGTTTCTCTTAGCCTCCAGACGTCAGGCAAGTCACAGCTTACCTGTATTTGTTTTCATTCGTAGAACAGTTTCACCAACCCTAAATTTTCCTGAAGTTTGTTTTTAAACATCATCAGTATATTTCAGTAACATAGATTGATTTTGTCAGGATGGCCTAGTTGCTAAGTCGTACATTCCCTTTAAAATACACCAATTTTTTTTTTTAGTTGATTTTTTTGTTAAAAAACAAAACGTTTTAGCAAAAGCCCAAAATTCCAAACTTCACAAAAATTATATTAACAACGAATTGTTTTCACGAGATGCAACATATTGGACAACCTTTTTTCACAGGTAAGGAACAAGTAGCGTCGGTGGTATAGTGGTGAGCATAGCTGCCTTCCAAGCAGTTGACCCGGGTTCGATTTCCGGCCGACGCAGCTTCCTTTTGTAGTCTTTTCTTTTGCATAGTTTCTCTTAGCCTCCAGACGTCAGGCAAGTCACAGCTTACCTGTATTTGTTTTCATTCGCAAAACAGTTTGACCAACCCAAAATTTTCCTGTAATTTGTTTTTAGACATCATCAGTATATTTCAGTAACATAGATTGATTTTGTCAGGATGGCTTAGTTACCAAGTCGTACATTCCCTTTAAAATACACCAGGTTTTTGTTTTTTTGTTAAAAAACAAAACGTTTTAGCGAAAGCCCAAAATTCCAAACTTCGCAAAAATTCTATTAACAAACGAATTGTAGCGTCGGTGGTATAGTGGTGAGCATAGCTGCCTTCCAAGCAGTTGACCCGGGTTCGATTCCCGGCCGACGCAATAAATTTACAGCATTACATTTTCTGAATTATTTTTTCCTCGGACTTGCTGTCGAAGGCCAGAATCCAAGGCCCCGTCCACACTAATTCGTTTTCAAAAGTATTCGTTTACGGTGTCATCGAATACGCATCGATCGATCCGCGTCCACACTACCGTTTTCGCAGCGTTTTCAGCTGTCAACACTTTAACAAATCGAATTTGGTTTAGCGTTGTCTATACTCTTATCGACAACGATATTCGTCATCACAGTGGTCAAAATGTTGTGGCCTCACGAGGCGCAGCCGAGTGAGTCCACAGCAAATTTTGACCACTGTGATGACGAAGATCGTTGTCGATAAGAGTATAGACAACGCTAAACCACATTCGATTTGTTTTTTACCACAATATCAGCGTCAAAGAAAATGTTAATTTCAGAGTGCGCTGAAAAAAGGCATTGCGCGACACGTTGAGGCGAGCAGCGTTGTCTAGACTCTTATCGACAACGGTAAATTAGCCAATCAGATTGCGAGATTACTAGCAAGTGTGGTAAAAAAAAATGATCGAAAACGCTGAATGACATGGTGTGACGTAGCGTTGAAAAACGATATGCGCATGCTCGAAAGAGACGCGACTGCGCTATTTTTCGGCATTTCCCACTGCGCCAGTTGGAGGGCTGTGAGCAACTCAGCTTTGGCTTGAAATTCTACGTTGGGCCGAAGATCTTGAAAAAACTAAAGCCCTAAGAACGGATGTTATTCTTGTATGAGAAACCAACATTAGGTTGAATAGAGCAAGGTTTAGCTCCAAAACAAGCTACCAAATTTGCTAGTAGCATCGTGAAAAGCATGTTTTCATCCGTCATGTTTGATTTAGAAAGGACGCGAAGCCTGGTGCGGATGACGTAGGCGTTTTCATTTCGATGCGGTTTCGACTGTCCACACTAAAACGATATGTATGCGTTTCTAATTGGATCCACTTTCCAGATCGTTTTCAAATCCATGCGTTTTCGCTGAAAACGCTAAGCATTTTAGTGTGGACGAAAGGACTAAAGGCATCGAAATGTATGCGTTTTCAAATGAAAACGCATTAGTGTGGACGGGGCCTAAGAATGTCGTCCGTTCTTCGTCGTCGTCGTCGTGTTTCATCTACAAAACTTACTTCCGGCGTTTCTGTGCAAGTGCTAACATCAACAACAACAACAACAACAACAGCAACAAGAATGCAGCCATGTTGGGTCTGATCACATATCACGCACACGAAAACGTCGATTCATCTTGTGTTTTTGAGGTTTGAACAACTAATAGACCTTTTTCATAATGGCGGACGATTTTAATTATTCTTTTGTATATGTGTTAATTAGCCCTACTAACCTCACTTTAATGAAAAAATTCTATTGAATTTTGCACATGCTGACGAGGCTAGTAGGGCTCATTATCATAAGAATAAAAGAATAATTTGTCGGGCGCCATTATGAAAAGGGTCTATATGTTAAGACATGTGGTTAAGAGAAGTGTGTATACGAATGCTTGCAAGTTCAACAGCGAGACGAAAGGATTTAACATGGCCAAACCAAACTGCAAATGTTTTCAAACTTCAGGGAAATTTAGGGTTGGTCAAACTGTTTGAATGAGAAAAAGCACAGGTAACGTGTGGCAGGAGAAACCAATTACCTGAACTGTCTGGAAGCTGAGGAAACTATATGAAAAAGGAAAGACTACAAAAGGGAACCGTGTGTCGGCCGGGAATCGAACCGGGGTCAACTGATTGAAGGCTATGCTCACCACTATACCACCGACGCTACTTATAACAATAATCTTTTATTAGGAGGCTTCCATCACATAACGTGGTTTTCAGAAAGGTCCTACAAAGATGAAATATACAAAAGGTTGAAAAGTACTATATATAAGACAAACTTACAAAATGATAAAAACTGCAATTAAAACTAGAAGCTAAAACTACAAAGATATTATCGATGGGTTAAAGACTTTAAATTGATAAAAACTGATTAAAACAAAGAAGCTAAAACTACAAAAATTCTTACCGATAGGGTTAATTAAAAAATCTGGCAAACACGTTTCGCTTAAAAGAAGCAATATTCGGTGCATTTCTGGTTTCTCTCTCTCTCATTTATTCCAGTCTTTTAGAGAGTGATGGCAAGCTCTCTGCTTTCCCCAATTTCTGGTAACACGGGGTAGTCTGAGCATGTCTTTGCTCCTTCTATTATAATTATGAATGTCACTATTTGTTAGTAAATTCATAGAGTGGTCCATAAGTCCATTAATGCACTTGTAAATATATATACAACGATGGTAAAATAGATCTACGTTGTTCTAGGTTCAGCCACTTTAAAGTTACCAGGGCATCAGTAGCTGACGAATAAAGTGGCCTGTCTAGAATAATTTTTGCGGCCTGTAGGTCGTTCATAAGAGCCACCGTTGTTCTTGTCGCCCCACACAAGATCGGCATAATCAAAAACTGGAAGAACAAGACTGTTATAGAATAGTAGGCGAGCGGTGAAAGGTAACAAATGTTTGATCCTACGTAAAAGACCTAGTCGCTGATTAACTTTAGAAATTACATACTCTACATGATCAGACCATGTGAAGTCTGAAGCCAGCATAATCCCTAAATACTTAAACTTATTTACACTATCAAGATTACTTGTTCAATACATGTGAAAAAAAAGTTGTCCAACTTGTTCCATCTCGTGAAAAAATATTCGTTTGTTACAAGAATGTATGTATTCTTGAGAAATGTTTAGTTGACAATTAACATTTTGCCTGAATCCAGTCAGTGATGACCTTTTTCTTGGGCTAGCAAGAAGGTTGCTTCTTTCAACACAAATAAACAGAATGCCTGACCAAGCTCAGAACGTATAGATCATCCGAACAAGAACATCGTCAAAGCCACCTGTAATTTTATCATGGTCTATTCACTAATTTACAGAGTGGTGTTGGGTCATTTGTTAGGGCTTGACAAGGGATTACCAATACATTTTGAAATTACATTAACTATCAGATTTCAAATAAAATTCTCTGAACCGAATTTGATTTTACCGTCAGTTTCTATTCCCGGAGGTGATTGAAGTGGCCCGTCTACATATATCCGGTCTAAGTTCTATCGCAGATAGACGAGGTCAGCAAGACAGAAAACGTGATATCTAGAATACGGACAAAGTCCCCTTGATGAGTGATATAAGAAAGCATTCACCCCAATTAAGCAGTAATTGGCTAAAGATTTTAAAATGAACAAGAGCCCGTACTGAGACTTTTCTGAGAAAATGATGATGACGATGATGATGACGAAGACGACGATGATGATGATGATGACGACGACGACGGCGATGATGATGATGATGATTATGATGATGACGATGATGATGATGATGATGGTGGTGGTACTGGTGGAATGACGATAATGATGATGGTGGTGGTGGTGCTAATGACAATGGTGGTGGTAGTGGTGGTGTTGATGGTGATGGTGATGGTGATGGCATGGTGGTGGTGAAGGGGGTGGTGATGATGATAATGTGACTTATTTATTTATTTATTTATTTATTTATTTATTTATACCCCTTACCAACACGGGTTAGTATCACTCTCAAATACCAAGACCTCCCTCGTGCTCAGCACCAGATAAATCTTCTCTTGCCTCGGGTCATGCGCCACATCAACGATATCCGCTGCCATGGTAGTAATGGGCAACACAGTCGTCAGCTCATACCCATGAACAGGAGACACAAGCCGCACGCCACCGTCCTCAGCATGGAGTAAAACTCTAGCAGGGTACCCAGGGGATTTCACTCTCGCCCATCTTCTAATGCGTGAACTCAGGTTGGTAAAGAGACTGTGAAATAAGTTAAGACTCCATATTTTCACGTGATGGTGAGAATGATAGTAGAGCAAGTCTCCACTAAGAAGTTCCATCTCAATGATTTCTTCGCCCGTTTCCAGTCTGAAGGTTTGTGAACACGTGTCGAAGTTCCACACGCGTATGGTTTTGTCCAGCGAACTGGAGATGAGGAGTGGTTCTTTGGGGTGAACCAAGAGTTTGGTGACTGCAGCAGTGTGGCCTGAAATTCCGAAATGAAAGCAGTTTAAAATACACGAAAGTGTAATGCAAATTCATTAAAGGCTGTTTTCATTTCGTATTGTTAATTGATTTTTCCTGACCCATATATTACTTTAAAAGTTGGCCAACATGGAGAGTTCTGACCTGAACGGGAACACCTACTCACTGACTCTAGAAATATTCTATTTTCACATTAAATATTACATGAACTAAAACTTAGTTTTGCAATGATTTCCATTTTCGGCCTTGCCTTCTAGTGCTTTACTCTAAAATATCGCATGATTCTTGGATTTTTAGTACGACCTCACTGACTATGACCTGGCGCCATTGAGTATAACCTCGTCTTCCCTTCTTCCTTCCTTCCTTCCTGAACAGCAATACATCTAACTCACCGAGAAACTGTGTTACCATTGGGAAGCTATTCACACTCGTACTCCAGGCGCGGATTGACCCATTTTTGTCACCTGTTAGAAAAGAGAGGTAAAGGTAAAGGTAAAGGAACTTTATTTATAAACCAGTTAAAGCTGCAAGCTTGTGGGGCCGTGTGGGAGAAATGTTGGTTTTTGAGGAGAGGATAAAACCGGAGTACCCGGAGAAAAACCTCTCGGAGCAGAGTAGCGAACCAACAAACTCAGCCCACTTATGACGCCGAGTCCGGGAATCGAACCCGGGACACATTGGTGGAGGGCGAGTGTTCTCACCAGTGCGCCAAACCTGCTCCCCAAAGTAACTTTGTGATCTCTCGTTTCTGGTGTGAGACAGAAAATGCTCTCTTTATCTTATAAAAACGCAATCTGCTGAAAAGCCATTCCGTTGATTGAGTAACTGACCAACATTTATCCGCGGTGAAGTGAGAACTCTGTCCAAATTTGGAGTATTTGACACTTTTACACCGTCAACTCATTTTGGCTGAAAACGTCAGTGCTAGACTAAAGCAGACTATACACTCAAATCTGGTTTTATTACTAGATTGATATGTGAATTTGATCACTGTAAATAGATTAGAGTGCCGACGTTTTGAGCGTTCATGGGCCCTTCGTCAAAACGCCGTCCAGGAACTGTAGTGGGTCGTATGCGCTTTATGTTGTGGGTGATTGAGCTTCGCTATTGAGACTCTTTCTTATTGAAACTTTAATCTATAGATGAGTATTTCCTGTCCTGGAAAACGTGATACTCTCCCCCCTTCCCCCCTCCCCCCCTCCACACACACACCCACCCACCACCACCTGACAACCACCACCACTACAAGCGGCTAACAAAATCTTCCTTACCCCTTATTCATTCTCGTTGCATTTTTGGTTCATGCTGTACCTGTTATGAAGTAGCTGGCAGGGCTATAGAACACACATGTGGTGAAAGAAATGTCGCACTTCTTTTGGAAAAAGCACCTTTCTTTGTGACTTGCGATATCTATCATGGAAATCCTAACATCCGATATCGCTAATATCTTCTTCGATGTGTTGTCAAACGTTATTGACACCACCCAGTCAAGAGGCGTAAAAGAACACCTTATCAACTGGCCGGGTATTAAGGAATCCGTCTGACCAATCGGGAACCTCCAAGTCATTATTCCTCCAGCAATCCCTGCGATAATCTCATCTCTTATTTCATTGTAAGCAAGGCTGAGGACAGTTTTATTCACCGCTGTGGTTGAAAGAGAATGGAACTTTGCGCTAAAAATCCTCATCGACAAATCCGTGCAGTACATCACATACACCCAACGCCTCTGTAAATACAAGATGTGCAAAAACTTGAGATCTGTGCAGATAGTTTGGAACGCATTCGCTGAATTCCCAGGTTGTTTGTCCTTGGAAAAGTTCCAGATGTTAATTTCGTTCTTCTTTCCAACACCATGGTGTGATACGAAGCTGTGCCCGGACCCGGTATTAACGTGAAGCACTACTTGCAGCTGTTCAGGATTCCAAATCTCCTTCTGTAGCTGAAAACCGTAAGGAATGCCAACGCAAAATGTAGATTCATTCGGGTTTTCAATAATGTTCGCTATCTGTGGAAATACCCCTGCCCAAGGAGGAATCTTCGATTTATATATTATAGACATTACAGATCACAACACACGGCATCAGTTAGGAATGTTCGTACAGTCCTTGTTTTCCCATGCCTTGCCGTAGACGGAGTTGAGTTATCAAACATGGTGGCTTTTCGCTGATTCTTTGAGTGCTATTATCTGTTTCCAACAATTGTGTTGAACGAGGTTGAAACAGTCAAACGAAGTCGCTTTAGTGACTAATTTGTCGGTAATGTTAGGTCGCAGCGATGTATCAGCCTCAGTGGCAGGCCTGTAACGGAGCTGAAACCAGAGCATTGTTCACGCAACGTTCTAATTGACCACACAACCAAAACGTTCCATTTCAATTGCGCGCGCACGTGTATGGGCAATGTACTTTGCATTGGTTATACGGTGTTTCTTGCGCATTTTTTAAGCTCACGCTTTAACATGTGAAATAGCACTGCGCGCGTGACTGTGTTTGGTTTTAGGAGCACTTGCCTTGCATTCTGGTTGGTTTATTTCGCTGTTTTCTGTTTGTGAAATTATGTATTTTAGTTTTGTTTTCAGTTCAAAAACTGTTCTAGCCTCTACGCACATTATAAGTCGTTTTTGTACAAACCAGTGCGAAACGAAACGTATATTAATGTTTGGCCGTCGTCAGGAGACAAGAGAAGAACTGAGAGCGGGTACAAACCTTTGCTTTTGTGTGTGCCCAAAATTTTTTCCTCTAAATCACATAAGCAATAGCACCTGTAACGCTGGCTATTAAACGCAACTTTTTAGCGACAATTTGTACGGAACACATGATCGAGAATTTCAGTTCGGTGAACACAGGAGTCGAAGTCTGTGCACCGATGCTTATGACAAGCCCGTTCTCGTGTCCCTGAGAATAGATTTGAAATGAGCCTGATTCGTCCTCGAATCAAGGAAATCTACTACTAGTCTATAATTCTCATGATTTATTTACGTTTTCGCTTGCCTTCGCAAAATATATGTCCCAACTAAAACGAGGATAGGTTTGATGATGTTCCCCCAAGTGACACCGACTCAAAACTGTGTCAAGACTCTGAAGATTCTGAAATTTACAGACATTTATTTCACATGTTTCAACCTTGGTAAATTTATGTATTCTTATGATAGCCACTTGCTTCCTCCCAGATGATGATGATGATACTTTATTTATGTGTCAATTGAGGATCTAGCTCCTAAGTGACAAGGAGCTAATTGGAGACACAGTATATTAAAAATGAAAATTC
Source organism: Pachyseris speciosa (assembly GCA_016490735.1). Lineage (NCBI taxonomy): Eukaryota > Metazoa > Cnidaria > Anthozoa > Scleractinia > Pachyseridae > Pachyseris > Pachyseris speciosa. Next base: position 998,107 of record JAEMWC010000171.1, on the reverse strand, counting down.
AAAATATATACAATAAGAATTACCTAGAAATATACTAATTAGAACTACAGTAATTTAAGCTATCATAAGACATAAAATAAAAAAGAAAAAATTTTCAAAATAAATGTGTCAACTGTCACAGAGCATACACAAACAGTGTTCGTTAATTAAATTATTGAGATCTATTTGTCTAATTCTGTTTTTAAAAACTTGTAGGGTATCTGATCTTCTGACGTCCTTACTCAGTTTTGACCAGAGAACTGGTCCTAAATATCTTATTTTACATATGTATACCAATCAGGTACATGGTTATAACACACCTAGCTCAAATCGGTTCTATATTCCTCTCTGTCTTATTAACACAACTGAGGAAGTTTTCTATTATCCATCAAGGTCCTGTTTTCTTAAGTTGACTGAACTCTGACATCCGCAATGCTCCCTTGTTGTTCTTCTTCCGAGTCTTGGTTTTGGTCGAGGGTCGAGGGTAACACGTCGAGGGTTCTAAAAAATGAAAAAAAAAAAAGTGTGAGTATGTATAAAACTATTTTAGAATTTTCTATACCCGGACAGATACAAATAACTTCGTCCAATCTAATCTTAAGAATATCATCTATCTCGTTATTGATTTCCTTTCATTAAATAATAATTATCATTTTGTTTAAGTAATTTGATCATATATTACATGTATATCGCGCAATATAGATATTTAATTATTATTATTTCATTAATTATTATTAATTTTAGTCTTATCATAGTTTATTATTTGTGTACCACTCCACGTAATTTATTCTTCATATTTCCTTTGTGACCAGGGAGCCCAGGTTTCATAAGCCTCTTGGTTTCTTCTGGGCTCCCATGCTAGTTTACTATTACTGAATGTATTTAATTGTTTATGTTGTTCAATTGGCTAAAGAAATGAATTAAACTGAACTGAACATGACTGACCTCTTGCGCTCTCAGCGCTTAACATGGTAATTCGTAGTTAACAAACATTTGCAAGGGATCTGCCCTTAGTTTAGGAGTATATGTTAAGGAACTCTCAAGGAATTTGCTGCTTAATGGACGATGTTGTTTTATTCTCTACAAAATAGAGGAAGGCGATTAGGCGTCATGTTTAGCGGCATCAGTGTATCTTCAGTGTGCGCCGTACAAATGTGGCATAAGAATTTATTTGTCACCTTGGTGGAGCCACGCGAGTGCATTGAGCACGCGCGCGATAGCAAGATGTTGTATGGTTTTTGTCTTGTTCCGTACCGCACGGGTGTTATGGTGTTTGGTAAAGAAGGGCTTTCTCGTTTATTTCCTACAATAACCCACAAAGAATGTATCTCAAGCCTTCTAAGTCTCTAACTGATCTCTGGTTAGATGATTGATTGCAGTGGGCTCCTTGTCGGCGTAAAAATGATCGGACGGACGCCCCACCAGTTAAATTCCGCCAGTTAAGGTGAACTCGTGTTGATCTGGCAACAACAACCTGGCGATATACAACTATGTCTACGTGCTAGAGTGATACATTTTGTTGAATGCGTACACTGTTAGCCTGCATAGGCGTTTATTTAGCCGAGGTTGAAGCGCGAGTCCAGATCACGAGCTCATGTCGCTTGCCGCTCGATGTGACGCACTTCACGCTCGGCTCAATAAGCGCCTGTTATGCAGGCGGTTGGATGCATAGCCTCCCACGCAGTCGTTTTTAGGGGACTCGTATTTCACCTCCTCCCCAGGAGGAGGTGAAATACGAGTCCCCTAAAAACGACTGCGTGGGAGGCTATTGGATATAAGGCTCCAACCGGCTTCAATGCAGTGGACTTTCAACCGGCATCAGGCAGTAAACAGATAATAACAAAACGATAATATCTAAATGAAGTCATAACAAACGAAAGTGCTTAATCCACTTAAACCTTGACCTTCTGCTTCCACAAATCAAATGCCCGTTTCGTCTTTTTCTTTTTCAACCTGTTCGTATGGTTTTCGCTCTTCCTGCAGTTTTCGGGCGTTGCAAAATTTAACTGGTTGATTGTTAATTTGCCATCCACCTTGCACCACCATTTTGTAGGTTACTTCCACATATGCCCAACAGAATTTGATAGCGACTGCTTATGATCAGCCAAAGACTTACAAGACGGAGGTTTAACTCACGTAAGAACTGATGACGTCACTGTTGTGAACGAGGGCTTGATGCTGTAAATTTGTACTATTTCATGAGGTGATTCTAGTTCGGAACGTGTGATGAACTGAAACATTTTTGCCATCCACCAATGGCAATGTGTTCGTTTTTTTTTTTTTTTCAAAAATATCAGTTTGGTTTTTGCTTTCTCCGTTTGAAATTTTGATCTTCCGTTTTTCGGAATGAAAGAGTATCTATCAACGATAATGTTGTCCGGATATACGTCCTACACTACGTCGGAAATACGTGAGGAAGTTCCAAAACATCATATTCGTATGTCACTATTTCCTCACCAAATATAAACTGAAGCGCCATTACTGCAAAAATTGTTTAATTGACCTCCGGATGGTATGGGTTGAAAGGTCTGAGCCTTGCATCTACAAATTTCTATTGACGCTTCAACTGCTGAAAGGTAAGCTGGAAAATTTTACCTAACTGTCAAGTATTGCACTAGTCGAAGATCTGAATATCTGATTTATCACGCTTTCAGAAAAACACGCTGTACATAATTTCTCGATTTCAGAAGAATCCAACAGAGGTTTTTAAATTGTTGTAATGTATAGTTATCCAAAGTATATCATCAAATTTTACAAAACTACAGCAAGTAAAATCCTGCTGTCCGTATTTTACTGTCTTTGCATGAACGCATCGACCATTTTTTAGTATGATGAGTCAAGTGTAAAGAGCGCTGTTTGAGACTATTATGGAAAACATATGTATTTCATCTTCGGCAAACTTCAGAATTATTCGGGTATGGTTGAAAGACTCAGCATTCAAGAATCTCGAGAAGCACTTTACTTTGAAACAGCTGACAGAAATCTTTTGCCATTTCTTGCTTGGGCTGAGAATCCAGAATCTGCGGGCATTCTCGACATTTTTTTTACTAGAATCGAGCGCACGACGAACCACAGGGTACCCAGACAATCTGTTTGTGTGACCCTTTGTTATTTTATAGTAAATGTATGGGATTTACCGTATATGAGGCACAGTCGGCGGCGAAGACAAAACCCGACAAAATCGCTTAAAATATCAGTATTGAGGCAAAAGGACGACAGTACAGCACAGGTAAGACAATTTCACTTTTATTTAGCGTTGTTCAATACATATATTTAGCGATTCGTCGCTAGAGCATGAAAACATACGGTAAATCCCATACATTTACTATAAAATAACAAAGGTCACACAAACAGATTGTCTGGGTTCCCTGTGGACGAACATGCACCAATACCGAAGAGCCGAAGAACTGTGACTGAGCTTAGTTTGACCTTCAAACTATTTTTTCTGAGAGTTTATTATTTATTTGGTCAGCCAGTATGTTGAAAGGTTCAAAACAAGATTTTCTTCCTCACCCGCTAAAAATATCCTTAGTATGCCAAGAATTAGCTGAAAAGGGAGCGACCTCACGTAAGAAGATATATGGCCGGCTTCTTGGTAGCTTGTAATCCGAATTCGCGCGCTTGCCTCCATTCACTAAACCAATTAAATTGATTTCTCGTCAAGCTGTTTTTGAACTAAGAGTTTTGCACTTAGGCCCTCAAGACAATGAAAGGACAGGTTTTCAAAGCACTGCAATCCTCGTGATTTGTGAAAAGGGGAGCGACGTCACGCAAGAAGATATATGGCCGGCTTCTTTGTAGCTTGTAATCCGAAATTCGCGCGCTTGCCTCCATTCACTAAACCAATTAAATTGATTACTCGTCAAGTAGATGTTGAACTTAGGCCCTCAAGACAATGAAAGGGCAGGTTTTCAAAGCACCGCAATCCTCGTGATTTGTGGATTTGTCGGTTTTGAAAGCGATACTCCAAGTCTTATTTATTTTCCGGAGCAAGGATTGTGGTATTGTTATTTCAATTGGCCAGATATAACTTTCACTTTTGTCGTCAGCGGTGACGAGAAACCAATTTTCCCGCTACTGATTTCGGAACTTTACTGCGATTTAATCGGCATAAACCTCTTCTGAAGGGAGCATCTATTTATAAACCAGCTCGCTCTTTTGAGAGAAGGCATTTATAAACTCCTCACGGGTGTCTTGGCTATACGAGTTTGTTTTCCGTTGTCAGAGTAGTTGCCATTGTACGAAAGCATAGCTGCTTCAGGGCGAGAAGATATGTGTGAGCGTGGAAAACTCCTCGAGAATTCTACGGATGGTAAGAAGATCTTCTATATTTTCAAATGGTATGATATTTGTCGTTTAAAATGTACTTACTTGTTAGGATTAATTTTGCCCGATGGCCGCGGGATCAGAACCCAGAATTAATCAAACGTCATCCTTGCCAGAATGAAAATCGCCACCAATACATCAAATCGTATTCAGTGACACATTGTACTCCGACAACATGTTGAGAAAATTGTTAATCAGAGATGGTAAATATAATTTGCTGTATAGCAAGAGGTAAACTATCATTTTGGTGTTTGTTTCCGGTTTCAATGGCACGCGGTGTTCAGAAGTGAAGTTTTCACTGTGGCTGGGATGCTACTCCCTCTCTATCTCCGTCCCTAACATTTTCCTTTTGCCTTTCGTTTCCTTTTCTGTTCTACTGCCACTATCTTGCAATATGGTATGGTGGTATTGTTGGCACGAGGGCGTCCTCTGCGAGGAGTACCTAACGTAGCCGAGAATACAACAGTAACGACAATCATTACGTGCGTGACCACGACATTTATCAGCACAGCGGAAGGATAAAGCTTTAAAAAGAGAAATTAAGATAGGACTGTCGACGTATATCAGTCTCAAAAGATAATTTGTGGCGTAAATCACAACACGATAAGCTAAACTGTTATTATGAAATGAAGTGGGAGGCTAGTGTATGTCTCGGGGCACCGGATGGGAGTGTTTTCATCTCTTGCGGCTCTATAATTAATACTCGTTCATGAAGTTACACCGACAAAGCTATACCTTACCACTCCAACCAACGTATGTCACTACCTTTAGTCCCCTGATCAAACAGAATTCGCCGTTTGGCAATTTCCAATTCCAAGGATTAACGTTCTCGTTGCCGCACCACTAGAGCTACGACTTCTGTGGGAGGGAATGCGTGAGTTTATTGAAACCCGAGGGGTACTTCCACATATGGGCTATATAGGTATGTGCCGCGGGATAGGGTATGGTGAGGTTCTCGATCCTTAAATAGGGTATCATTTTTTGCCCATTTTGGAATAGTGTTCCCTGTGTGATCCTTACATAGTATGCCTAAATTGTATCAGCTAAAAACTACCCAGCTAAACGAAAAACAAACGGTTAAATTTTGTGTTTTTCCGCGGCGTTAAGCCGTCGTTTGGATCTTTCCCGAATCCGGCTTTTGTTTCACCCCGATTATTTCCTGTTTTGCTCGGGTTTGGGCCTTAAATAGGGTATCAATTTTCGTTTACTTCATCCTTAACCCTTTAAGTGTCAATCATACGAATTCGTACGATAGACAGGGCTACCACTTTCAAGCTTTGCCACATTCTCGAATTTAGAAAGCTGGTTATCATGGCCTGTTTCTAGTGGCAACCAGTAACTGTTTTAGGCCTGAAGGGCAAATTAACTAAGGATAACCTTCGATTACCCTTCCATATCGTTGTTCCTTTTCAAGCAAAACCACAAATGCCCATTTTATGCATCATTGAGCAAAGCGAAAATCACACATCTTTGCTTTAACCTCTTTAATTTAAAATCTCCTTTTGAAAGCAAAATTTCCTAATGACAGAAAACTTTCATCTCATGACTGAGCAGTTACCTTCCATTCTGCCTCTCGCGCCTACAGTGAGTCAAGCATCAGCTATTTCATTCGAACCACTTTTGAAAGCCTCTGCATTCCTCTTTGGCGCCCGAATTGCATTCTGGGAACTGTGATACCACAGCGAAATGGAAGTCCTGCCACCAACAATTTCTAGAGCCACTCGGACCTACTAGCGAAATATAGTAAAAGTCATGTTCTTTGCAAGTCAAATCTCGCCAAAATTGCCTTGCTAGGTCCAAGAATCCACCGCAGAACGGCAAGAGAAACAACCTCGTGTTCAGAGCCGCCATGCTTTGACACGAACACTTTTGGCGTCCCAGTCGGCATGAAATTATCCCTCATCCCTGGTTTCGTTCAGAGATTTGCCGCTACTCTCCATTCCAGCTTAATGATGCCAGACTGGGAGCTTCTGCAGTGGAAAATGGCTCGAAAACACACTTATAAACCGAGTACTTAGCGACTAAAAGTTGCTACGCTCGCGAGCAAAACAACAACGGTTGAAACACGTCACAATACAAGTTGAGTCCTCGCTATTCTAGAGCAGCAGACCTGTCAAGGGAGCCCTTCATGTAGGGCAGCTAAATCCCGTTTAATTACCTGCATTGAGAAAATTGCCTCAAGATCTCAAGGAATTTGGCAGTTAAAGGGTTAAAGAGGGTCAGGAGTTCAGACCCTTCGCGGCACACACCTATCCGAAATTTATGGGAGTACTCCCCCCCCCCGCCCTTCCACAGAGGCGATCATGATTCGAGCCTGAGTGCCTTTCATAATTTGTGCAGCAAAACTATGGAACTCGTTTACGACAACAGCAAGGAAAACAATAACCTCCTTCGCAGACGTCTTTGGGCTCGTCACGCGTTCCTTGCCCACGAACGTCTGCTGAACTACTACTTCCGTTCGCGGCGGTTAGCTACGGAAGCCCAGGGGGGCCACTGACCTGTTTTGTTTTCCTTTTTGACTTTTTCATTTTTACTTTTACATTTTCCGTTTTGAGTTTAGTTTCTTATTATTTAATTTTTGTTTTCCTTTTTAAGGTTTCAGTTTTTTTATTGTTCGTTTTGATTTTATTTTTTGATTATTTAATTTGTTTTAGTTTTCATTTCTAAGTTTGTCAATTTGTTTTTAAGTTTCCACTTTTTAGTTTCAGTTTTACTGTTTGTACTTAAAAGACAAAAACCAAAACCAAAACAAAAACAAAAACAAAATCCAAAAAATCAAAAACAAAAACGAAAACGGGTAGACGGGATAGACCATCATGCTTTGCTGTTGTTGCACAACACGGCGGCTTAGATCACAAACAACTTGATCAAGTACTTTACTTCATCCTCTGTTGGTTTCATGTTTGGAAGTGTTGACAGGCCTAACACGACTCCTGCTGGTTTTGTCATGTTGTATACTTGACCTTTAGAGTTTGGCTCTTACAAGTATGTCATTTAAGATCTTCCTCTCTTGTGTCTTTCTTTTAGCAAAGGTTGATTCTCAATTAAATACCATTTGCTCATTAAGATGCTCTTTAGGTTAGGCACGCGTGGTTGTATTGCGTGATAAAAGACAGTATCTTCTTGCGGATTTCTTGTTTCTGCCGAAGTGCCGACTTCCTGTCCGCAAATTTAACTTAATAATATGCGAGAACGTTGTTGACCAGAAAAAATGGGTAGCCTCGTGCACGCAAACGTGATTTTAAATCTCTTATATTCTCCTCAAAACGTTTTTAAAGAATTGGTTCTCAATAGGTTTGAAATGCGTTTAAATGTCAAAGACAGAGGCTTCGTTGAATCTTTTCCACTCGAGTGGTTTCGTCCTGATTTTGTTGATAATTTCTGTCTCTACTGTAGCCGTCTCCAGTTTTTTTGTTGCGGCGACAGTCATGCGAGCAGCTTCACCGCTCGCATGACTCTCGCCGCAACAAAAAACTGGAGAGCCTGCGCACAGGCTATCTAACTCTATCTCTACCGCAGACATACTGTTTGCGAAGACAACTGCCATTTTAGCGCCCATCGCTATGGCGGTTCCATGAGTTTAGTAGTTCTCTAAGAGAGTGGGTTGGAATCGGAGTGTCTTACTTAAACCGTGGAATGTTTCGTATGCCTTGCATACAGTGCCCTGAGTATTCCTTCTTCGAGGCCCTGCCAGGGGTTTCCCGTGTCGCTTGTCTGAATTTTAAAGTCTTTCGTGTCGGTGTTTAAATCGCTAATTCCCGGCCTTGATTTCACTGTCGGAATTTTGCCGGTGATGATGCCTCTCGTCGGGATTTCATTTTATGTGCTGTTGCTACTTTTTGGGCCATGTCGCTTGTCGGAATTTACCCTGGCAGGGCCTCTTCTTCCTGTGGGATATTAGTGTACAGGCTAGTAACATCCATTGGGACTAGATCGTATTCTCCTGTTAGTGTTTTTGCTATAGGCTGAAGGATGTTGTCTATGAATGACAATATTCGTTCTGTAGGGCCATCACAGCCCGAAATTAGAAATCGGGCGTCCGAAGGGGTTTTTCTTGTGAATCTTTATGTGTCAAACACTGATATGCGAATATTTTACACCCTTTGAGAGAAGTTAAATTTACGGACGGGAAGTCGGCACAAATGGCATTTAATCGAAAATCAACCTTTGCTATCAAGATATGTAAGAGGAGGGGGACCATGCGCACAAGAGCCAAACTCTAAAGGTCAAGTATACAACATGACAAAACCAGCAGGAGTCGTGTTAGGCCTGTCAACACTTCCAAACATGAAACCAACAGAGGATGAAGTTAAGTACTTGATCAAGTTGTTTGTGATCTAAGCCGCCGTCTTGTACAACAACAGCAAAGCATGATTGTCTATCCCGTCTACCCATTTTCGTTTTTGTTTTTGATTTTTGGGTTTCGTTTTGTCTTTAAAGTACAAACGTAAAAAGTAAACAGCAAAAATCTAACAAAAAAGAAACAGTAAAAATGAAAACTAAACAGCGAAAAATTAAAAGCAAATTGAAAAACTTAGAAATTAAAACTAAAACACAAATTAAATAATCAAAAAATAAAATTAAAACGAACGATGAAAAAAACAAACTTGAAAGCAAAACTGAAACCTTAAAAAGGAAAACTAAAACAAAAATTAAATAATAAGAAACTAAACTCAAAACGGAAAATGTAAAAGTAAAAATGAAAAAGTCAAAAAGAAAAACAAAACAGGTCAGTGGCCCCCCTGGGCTTCCGTAGTTAGCCAATCATAGTTCGTTTTCCAATTTATGGAAAGTAGGACTTCGACCCCGGGATTATTTTCACAGACGATGCACGTGAATCGGGCGTTGATTTCCATTCTTACGCAGCTCGTTATTGGTTTCTTCAAAACAAAGTCTAATCGCCGGCGAACGGAAGTGGCAGTTCAGTTCAGCAGGCAAGTTGGAAAATCAGGAATCCGGAATTTCCACGGAATTCCGGCGGAATTCCGGCGGAATTTTCTGGACTGTTTTTTTTTTTTTTACTCAAAGTGATTGAAGATACTCCGAATATACTCCGAAGATTTTCCGATGATGGGAAATAAATGACAGGCCTGCACGGACTCCTTCAGTGTGGTTTTTGTGGTTGCCTCGCATTAGAGCCTAAAAAGTCTATTTTTGCTCTGACGAGTGTGTCTTTGAGAGTTTTACCTCTGTTGTATGATATTATCGGAGTTTTAGGATAGATCGTTCTCAGCAGTGGCTGATTTTGTATAAATCTCCAGTGTTCCATCAATATCTGTTTAAGGTTTTTAACTCCTGGGTGGTACGTGTTTTATCTTTTGTTTTAGAGCCGATGATCTAGAGGCAAAGTTGACCCCTGTACTGTACGAACTCGGAATATACTCCGAAGATCATCTGGAGATTGCCGAAGGCAGCCGAAGATCCCTGAAGAGCAATTGAACCGCTGAAGAGAGATGGCGGACATATTCGGACACTCCCGAAGATTTTCCGAAGATTACACGAGCTCCGAATATACGGCGAAGATCATCCGAGGATAGCTGAAATCAGTTGAAGTTCCCTGAAGGACTACTGGACCGCCGAAGAGGGATGCCAGACATGTCAGACATGCCAGAGACTTGTGAAGAATACCGGAATTTTTAAAAAGATTTGCGTTGTCAAATATTTGATTAGACGGGTCTATTTTCTTATGAATATTTCTATTTAGGTTGCACGGAATTTTTGACAGTGAGTTTCTCTTCAATAGAAAATAAAATACAGCAGGAAGGGAAAAAATATCCTGCCCACTAGGTTGCTAGAAAAAAAAAATCTTGCCTACCAGAAATCACCTACTCGCCCCCTCAAGAGTTAAATGGTCGGCCCCTAACATGATTGATTTACACACGTGTACTACACACTACAGTCGTGATTCACGACGTGTCGGACGAACAGGAACCTTTTGTAACCCCGTTTTCATTCCAAGTTTTAATTTTGGACAGTCATCACTACTTAGGGTTCACCTTGGCGGCAAAGGATTATTGACTTAGGTGAACTTTAGCCGCTCTTGACCGCTATTGAGAAAAAGTTAGAGAAACAACTGCACTTCGCAACCGACCATGTGCGGCATCCCTCTTCGGCTGACTTCGACAATCGCCGGATGATCTTCGGATTACATTCGGAATATCTTCATTGGCTGATCAATCATTTTGAGTAAAACAATCAGACTTCACAAAATTCGGGATTCCGGGTTCTGGTTACGGAGATCTCAGTTCCAATGCCGGTCTTCATGTTAACCTTTATTCTGACGTATGATTTGCTGTTTATTACGCCGTATATTCGGAGTTCGTGCAATCTTCGGAAAATCTTCGGAAGTGTCCGACTATGTCCGCCATCTCTCTTCAGCGGTTCAATTGCTCTTCAAGGATCTTCGGCAATCCCCGGATGATCTTCGGAGTATATTCCGAGTTCGTACAGTCATCGGAAAATCTTCGGAGTATATTCGGAGTATCTTCAATCACTTTGAGTTAAAAAAAAACAGTCCAGAAAATTCCGCCGGAATTCCGCCGGAATTCCGTGGAAATTCCGGATTCCGGATTTTCCAACTTGCCAGTTCAGCAGACGTTCGTGGGCAAGGAACGCGTGACGAGCCCAAAGACGTCTGCGAAGGAGGCTAGGAAAACAAGTGCCTTCTTCTTAGATTTTACAGCCTCACTAGTCCCTCTCGTCCAGCGGTGGTAGTTTTATATGATCATTTCTTTCAGGAAGATCTTGCGGCTGAGCCAAAAGAAAGGAAGTGCTCACTGTTTCATACAAATATTCCCACAATACCTTCATGTGCATGGCTATTTATAAGCTTAATGTAAGTGGTGATAAGACACATCCATACTGGCTGGGCTGAGCCAATTGGTTTCTCTATTATAATCTGTTTTGATTTTAAAACTGCCGTACTAACCGTAGTTTATCTAATAAGACACTGGCACACGCAGTTGGATATTTGTATAGGTAATCACATGATTTCGAGTGCAATTTGGGATAAATAAGCACGAGTAAATTTTTTCAAAGCCTCACAAAATTACGGGCGAGTGCAATTTGTCGTCTTTGAAAAAATTTACAAGTGCTTATTTATTCCAAATTGCACGAGAAAAATCATGTGATTACTTATTAATAATATACATGAAAAAATTGCGAGATAGCTTCTTAACGTTGCAGAAGCAACGCAACGAAGCTAAGGTGAACCAAAACAACAGTTTTCTCGATGTTTTTAAAGCGTTTTTAGCTGTGAAAACTGGCTAAACAATTACAGGCTATAGCTATAAGGCTACTTTGTTTGCTAAGTGTCTATCAAGCGCTGTAATCATTACCTTCAGGCTTTCTAGTTCGTTATCTTCGCCTTGTTTGTCCTTGTTTGTTTATTAATCTCGGCGTCACTCCATCAACGGACTCGTAATTCCAATTACGTCGGTAATTCCCTTCTCTGGACACCACTGTTTCCAAACAGACAGCTAAAATACAGTGCTTTTCGCAGCCGTTTCTCCTTTTTAGAGCTGTTTTGCAGCTTCTCTGCTGTTATTGCGGTCACGAAGAAAGAAAACCTGCTCAAAAAGCCAGCCATTGTTTGGGCTCGCAGAGTCGCTTGCAGCTCTTCAGACTTTGCGCCATTCAGAGGCCGCGTTTGATTGGCTCAATCGCAGCGCAATTGTTTATCAACCAATCAGAATCCTCAGTTTTTTACCTTGTTTTGCACTGTATTTCCTTTTTTCTGCACCGAATTACCTTTTTTCTGCACCGGTGTTTCCTAAAAACTGCATTTCTCTTAGCCAATCAGAATCGAGAAATTTTTTCATGTATATTATTAACGGAAATAAAGCATGTGACCATACTTAATTTCACTGTCAGTCAAGTATGCAGAATATTTTTAGAAACTATTGTAGCTTAGCAGATCGAATTATATTTTAGACAAGAAATTCTGCGAGAATTAGAAGCGGCCTTTTTGACCATCGAGCCGGATTAATGCATAGGATGAGTTCAAGTTGATCGTAATTAAATTTTTGTCACCTTTCAGTTGGCATGACAGTCAATTCGTCACTCCGAATGATAAAGGATTTAAAATTCAACCATGCTTTTAAAGGAGGTTTTGGTGGCCTTGTGGGTTGGTGCGCTCTTTTCGCATTGTAATGACATCATAGGGTTGGTGGTTCAAGCCTCAACAAAGTGAAGTTTATTTTTCTTGATCTCTCTTTGTTTTCTTTTTTCTTTTGTCAACGCTTAAGCTGTAAACCTTTTTTGCAATTTAACACGGAAAAGTACTCAACCGATTCTATGGATATTCGCTACGCGACAAACCAAGGCCAGCTGAAGCTTGACAAAACACTGGCACTTCGACTTGTTTGACAATTTCAAAGAAAGCAAATAATTTGGTATAAATCTGCGTCTTCGATCCGTTGACCAGTTTCTCGACGATAACCGATATCTCAATACTGCTAAGGTATGTTCAAACAACGCCACGCAAAAGAGCTGTGTTGGTTGATTTCACTTCCGGTACTACTTCCGGTATTGCACCATCACTAACTCGGTCAATATTTGTTTATCTTCAAAACCGGGTCAAAAGGAACGCTCAAATAAATTTCCTATAATTGTGACTAAACATTTCTTTTTGAAACGATTTCGCCATTTCCGACTCTGACCCCTGTATTTTATGGCCACCAAAATCTACAAGTTCAGTTCAAAAACATTTACGGTCTTCCGAATAGCTTTAGTTAAGATCGGACTCGTTGTGAAATACTGCTCAAAATAAACGCTTTCAAATAAATTCCTTTGCTATTGGATGTACATTGGAGTAATTCAATTCTGACAAAACATTTATTTTCTCTGTAACCCTTGAGTATTGAAAGGCTTTTAAAAAGACGATGCGTGACCGACTTAATGCCTTTATTTACTACAAAATTCACTAACAATCGCAAGAGATGGCTTATTAGCGCAATCGGATAGGGGACCGCAGTTGGGATCTGGAGGTCGCGAGTTCAAGTCCGGGCGCCGCTATAAGATTATTTACTTCTTCACTTTATGTGAATGTTTCTTCCTCTGGCCGAGAGGGGCACGGCCAGAGGAAGAAACATTCACATAAAGTGAAGAAGTGGTGTGCCCGAGAGGGGCACGGGCACACCACGACGAAAAATAACCACAAAAAAAAAAAAATGGGTATTACTAAAAAGTCAGAAACTGCTCTGAATTTGCAGACCCGTCACAAGATCACGTGATTACTGTCTCGTGCGCATTACCATTAACGTTCTGTTGTTACACTCGGCACTGTAAGAATGCGGGTTTAAAAGGAAGATAACTATCACTCTTACGCTGGCATCCATATGATTCATTCGTGCTCTACAGTCCCAGGGGAGGGAACTCGCAGAAATATTGGGTGGGGGTGTGCGGCCCGCTTCCCGGAACCCTTACCCTATTTCAGACCAAAATCTGCGATTTTCCCTACCCTATTTCAGACCTGTCCAAAAATTCCATACCCTACTTCAGACCTGACCCCCTATTTCAGACCTGCCTTATAATCAGTTCCCCAGTCCAGACCACTGTTAAAGGCAATGTTTATATGCTTTTATCAAGTAGGATACAAAACTGAATGATCAAGAAGTAGCTCCGTCTGTAAACATAACTAATTGAAGACTAGAATGAACAAACCATACCCTATTTCAGACCAAAATGGTCAAAATCGATACCCGTTCAGATCAAAACGGCTAAAAAACCATACCCTTTGGGACCAAACATACCTTTACAGCCCATATAAGGGAGTACCCTCCGCCCCCCCCCCCCCCCCCCTCTACGTCCGGGTCTGAGTGGAGTGCATAAGAACATTGTAAACATGGTTAAATGCTACTGATTGCCTAGCTCAGCCGAGAAAAATTGACCTACCTGAAATCTCAAATTCTTATCAAGTTCACTTTCAAGACCTTTCAATGGTCCAGTTTACCAATGACATGCATTGGCCACTGATTTGCCGAGAGAATCTTGAAAGCACTCAGTAAACAACATCAATTAATTCTCATCCTGATTAAGTTGTATCTCTGGGTAACCATAGAGATTTCAGTTGCTAGTTTCTGTTCGGCAAATAAAAAAAAACAGCCAATTGTATGTAAACTTAGCATTCCTAAAATGACTGGTATAACCCTTCAAAGAGCAGCTAAAGTATCCGTGGCCGTAGGAAATTACGACGTACCGTCCCCTCAACTGAATCTACACTAGCTCTTTTTATTCAATATATCTGCCTTCGATTGTCTTTATATTTGATTTTTTTCCAACGATCCAATCACAAGAATTTAACATCTTCTGGCAACACTCCTCCTTTTTTCTCGGGGACTGTGACGACGGGTCTATTTCTGCAAAAAAGACACTAATGGACAGGAAAAAGCAAGTCAACCGGGTCAAAAACGACATCGTTGAATTCGAAAAGAGCTCTTTGTCTGGCTGGAGTAACCTGCAGGTCAGCCAATGCCAACATGTGCCAACTGCAGCGAGAATTTATCCGGGTTCATCTCGTCGATTTTTTTTAATCTCTTAACACCCTCAAGGGACGTTTTCGATGCCCTTAAGACAAATGGCTGACTTTGTGCCTCTTAATAATGTTTACTTTGAATACACTTTCTTTTTCGTGTCCGCGTGTATCTTATTATCTGACCTGCGCGTTCTTGGCATGATTTGAACGGTCTGTTTTTGGAGCCTATCTGACCCTATTTCACCTCTTACTCAGAAAATGGACTTTACATGTCCCGTGCACTTTATGTTTAATAAATTGATAGACTTATGTTGAGACGTGTAACGATTTAGTGATCTATTATCGTGGAATTCATGGCTGTAACTTCAGTCGCCAACGACACAGTCACGTCCAAGGTTTTAACTTACGTGAGGACATGTTAAACAGGTATTTAATTGTTTTGGTTGAACGAGTGCTTCTAGTAAATTGGCTAAGGTTATGCTTCATTCAAGAAGTAAACTAACCTAACACAGCCGAAGTCGTGGTATTAAAGTTCTTATAGTCAAGAAAACAAAACCCCCAACTAAAAATCTGTTCAGGTGAGTTTCTCTGCCGAACATTACGATATCTTTGGTACATTTTGGGACGACAGATTTTGTTGAATCTTAAGTGAACATCGGCCAGTGTGTAGTTGACATTTCCTGCCGGGAAGGTAGCTTCTGCCAAGGAAGACGCAGATTCTCTTTACTGCTTGGCTCAACTAAAAAGTCGTTAAACACTTTGTTGCGATTTTATCTACAAGATTGAAGATTTATGTTAGAGTTTAACTTTCAGACTGTCGACTAGCTTTTATTGTCCCAGTTTTGATACTCTTCGGAACAGTTCTTCTTCCTCCTGCCTTCCTCATCGTTATCAAAGATCAATATTGCAGCATTGAGCCTGCAAATCAAAAGCTGTTCAGTCTTAATAACCAAATTGATACGTCTGAGATAGGCACAGTCGGAAAAACCTGAGTGTGCAAATGTAATTACAAGCAGATTACTCCGCGCAGATGTTGGTGGGAAAATGTGCTACTGGTTTTGAGCAAGTGAACAAAGGCTGTTTTAAGAGAGAGATTCGAGCATACATTTAAATAATCGATTTGTTCGCCCGGGTGACTTCGAATTCAACGTCCTGTCAGTGTGAGTTGAATTCCCGCAAAGAACTCCTGCCATTAATGTCATGGATGAGTGACGGTTTTACTGAGTGATTGATCGTTTGCCATATCTAGTTGTTTTGGTAGCTGTTTATTTCTACCTCGCAAGGCCTTTGACTCGCCAAGAGTCTATCCCGACTTCACTCAGCTAGTGTTTTCTCTTGCACATTTGCTGCAAGAAATCGCGAGATGTTCACTCGTGCATATTTACAACCGAGGAGAAAGATGTCTCTCACAGAAGGTCGTATTGCAAGAGTAGTGGGAGAATTAGGTAAGGATTCAACCAAAACGTGAGTCAAGTACGTTTATGTGACAAAACGATTATGAACCGATTATCCTTCGTAGTTCATCGTTAGTTTATCTCCATGTATCCTTCTCTGCGTAAATTTCCAGCTTGCCATACATTCTAGATCTTCCACTCATGCGGGAATCAATTCAATCGCATCGCAGCGGCAAACCGCGCAAGGGTTAAGCGTGATGGCGGGAAGTCTGACTGACAGACGACTCAACCGCTAATGCTCGGAACGACCGAGTTGCATTGAGGCTGATCGCCAGTCTTCTCAAGTTCGTGGTCTTTGAGTCCTTGGGTAGAAATATAGTATATATAATATATACAATCATAAAAGATGGGGAATTTTTTTTTGCGAAGATGGGGATTAAAATAACACAGCAACTACATTCTATTACATTTCAGGTCATCTGATCCAGGGTCAATTAAATTAGCATTTGGGGTATCAGGTGTCTGTTTCTAATCCAAAATAATGCCACTAAAAACATCGTTATCAATCTCGATCCTCCATAGTAGCAAACCAAGTCACTTGATCTCTAAAGCACTAGTGTGATTCATCTAGTATCAAAATAAGCTTTCCATACAGCTGGCATTACACAGTTTCAGTTGGGAAAAAAGGAAATCCCTAACATTCTTAACATTGACTAATAGGTGGGTAAACAACGCGACTTCCCACGCATTTGGATGGTAGATTGCTAAGAACAAAAGCTTGTTACGGTTCTTTTTTCGCCCATGTCTGTTTTATTATGTTTAATTCTATGAATAACAACGGGCCTTTTCCAGGCTCTCGTCGTTACCCGTACAGGCCTCCGTTTGCGGACTCCTTCCGTGAGCGGACATTTCTCATAAGAGAACTCCCACTTATGAACTGACCACAGTCCCGGCGATTTCACTGAAACTCCACATTTATAACTTCCTGTATAAGTGGATTAACCTATGCTCATCCCGGCAGGTTTGATTGTGTATCACAAGTGCGGTGTGTATCAGTATAACCTTAAAAAATTGAAGTGCTCTTACTGAATGAAGCCAGGTCATAAGCGAGACCACCAGACAAAGCTTTCAGTCGCTCACAGATAACCTGGACAAGGGAGTCAGAACTAATTAAGTGTTCACATTTTCACCAACTGTAATGCCAGCTCATGAGAGATGTAGTC
This sequence comes from Pachyseris speciosa, assembly GCA_016490735.1. NCBI lineage: Eukaryota > Metazoa > Cnidaria > Anthozoa > Scleractinia > Pachyseridae > Pachyseris > Pachyseris speciosa. The sequence goes on along the minus strand of JAEMWC010000171.1, from coordinate 980,711 downwards.
AGAGATGTACATGTGCTCTCGATCCTGGGCTACAAGAGTACAAACTGTGGATTTTCGCGTATTCATGATAGACTACCTTGAAATGCTGATTCCAAAGCACACATACATCGCCCCACTATATAGATCTCTTCTGGCCGTCAAAGCAAGCAAGAATACATGGTGTCTCCTAATATTGGAGGTATTGGGCCGCTTGATAAATTTTGCGAGGCGTTCATGTCAGGCATCTTGTTAGGGCAATTGTGCTTTTTCCTCGCATGAACTGAATCTTCTTCTATAAAATAGTTGTTTTCTTCGCAAGCGGACGAGTTATTTGAGACCTGAAGCACTACTTCTACTTCTCCTTAATACTCTTCAACGCTATTACACATCAAGAAGAGTTAACATCAAGACTACTTAACGGATAATCGCTTAGCTTTAAGTAATGACAGCTAATAAACACATTCTGCTTTATTTTAACCATAGGGAGCTGAGGAATCCTACTTGACCGTATTTCCAGTCAAATTCACCGTACAACACAACTGTACAATTGCAGCGCGATTCGATCTTGTTGGATTTGAATCACCGTACGTGATCGTGTTACGCTGCTGTCACGCTGCTGTTGAAAGCCTATCCGTGACAATGGCCGTCGCCCTGCGGACGACGATTCCTTACGAGGCACAAAGTGCCGAGAGTAAAAAAAGAGACTCTTTAATGTTAGTCACCACTAGTGATAAGCACATAGTCATTACTCAAATGAAGAATGATCCTCGCAGTTGTGAACGCAACTTATGCAATTGCGAAAAGAAGCCTGAAAAAAATTCAGGACTTCAACGGGGTTTGAACTAGTCTCCTGCGCAGCCGTTCTTTGTCTCGTCACGCAACGCTCCTCGTCACTAACGGCTGCTGAAAACCGAACCACATTCCTTTCCCTTTGTGTTTGCGGTGTAACGAATTAACCAATCAGGTATCACAAAAATGACAATGACGTCAGAGGAAACAGCGTGCTTTTCATTCTGTCAGCGATGTCACGGACTCTGGTCACGGATGGAACAATTCCTAAGAATTATACGTGATCATCGCCGTCGGCAATGCAAATCACGATAAATACTGATACAGGCAAAAGTTCACTCAATTGTCAACAAATCATTCAATCGTTGTGGGTGTGAGGTGTTTTTCAAACAGCAGCGAATTGTTCATTTGCAGTGGACGCTATCTGTAAATGATGTGGCCGGGTATTCTGTAATCTGTAGTCCATTGTTAGTGCACGCTGCACACCGATATAAACTAGGCTGTGATTGGATGCACCCCGAACTGAGGAATTGGCGCGTACACTTTCCAGAAAATGGAAGGCTGATCCTGATTGGCTAATAGTCGGGAAAGGAATGTGGTTCGGTTTTCAGCAGCCGTTAGTGGCGAGGAGCGTTGCGTGACGAGACAAAGAACGGCTGCGTAGGAGACTAGGTTTGAACCAGTGACCTCGCGATTACCGGTGCGATGCTCTAACCAACTGAGCTATGAAGCCACTGACGTTGGGAGCAGGTCAATTGTGGGTTCATATGATCCCGTGAAAGAAATGAGTGTGAATGATATATGAAATGAATCATATATGAACTGCGGAAATGAAATCAAATGAAGAATGATCCTCGCAGTTGTGAACGCAACTTATGCAATTGCGAAAAGAAGCCTGAATTTTTTTCAGGCTTCTTTTCGCAATTGCATAAGTTGCGTTCACAACTGCGAGGATCATTCTTCATTTGATTTCATTCCCGCAGTTCATATATGATTCATTTCATATATCATTCACATAGTCATTACTGTTTGCGGATAAGATTTCAACAGCAGCGTTGACATCTACAGAAGCGTAACACGATCGTTTGTTTGTTGTCTGATCACGAACGTACGGCACAAACGTCGAACTTTTCATGCGCCGAATCAAATGCCTATTTGGGTCGACCCAAAGAAACAAGAGGCTACAATTAGCCTAAACTCGGGCTTGCAAAAAACAGTATTGTATCCCTAACTGGAAGTCTGTCTTTCTTACAACGGACGCATTGTGTTTAGCTTGTGTTGGAGTCTATTTCTTTAGACCCCTATCAACATATATTCCTCTAAAATACAGCTCAACCATTGAGAACAATAATTATAACACTTGTAAAAAATATTTCTAAAAGAACAAGAAAAAGAGAAACAGAAAAAATAAAGCCCGTGATATATACCACTAAAGGACATCGAACCCGGTTTAGCTGCGTCACAGGCAGGAACAATCACCTTTAGGCCACAGAGGTTTATCATTATGCAAGGTGATAAAAATAGTGTATTGATTCCAAAAAAAACTAAGCACACTTGTTTTCGCTTCGATGGATAATTATTTGAGAAAGGTGAAAGTCTCGGTGAAATGTGAGTAGAAAATTAATTAGCAGAGTGAAACTGTTTACAAATACGTCAATCCAGGGTCATTTGAAACACAAGAAAGGAACGTTTCTGGACAGTTTCAAGCCGCTAGTACATTTGTAAAAACTAATCGCTTATCATTCAAAAATTAAAGTCCAGAAATTGAGATATTGTGGGAAAATAGTAAATTAACTACCTGTCAAAGTCTCAGGGGTGTGTGATATCCCGTACTTGAGTTATTCAACAAAATGTAAATCTCAATGGAGCGGATACGGGGAACACGGCAGTCCATCTGGAGTTAAATTTTGGTCATGTTAAAAGCTTTCTTCTCGCTGTTGAACTTGCAAACATTCGTATAGACACTTCTCTTAACATATTAGTTGTTCAGACTTCAAAGACACAAAGTGAATCGACGTTTTCCGATACGTGACAACAAGTATCATTCTTGCTGTTGATATGAGATTTATACTTCCGAATCACTCGGCCATGAAAGGTCAAACTCCCTTTGTCTGTAGTCTCTAATTTTTGGCGCTCCCCTCGCGTCGCGTCTCCTCGCAACTTTGCGCGCGCACGTGTCTTTCACCCGCCCCACAATCCATCGCCAAAATTAGAGACTACTCGCAGTCTACTGAAGCAGACACGAGGAAACACCGCAGTCCATCTGGAGTTAAGTTTACTCATGTTAAAAGCTTTCTTCTCGCCGTTGAACTTGCAATCATTCGCATAGACACTTCTCTTAACATATTGTTTGTTCAGACTTCAAAAGACACAAGGTGAATCGACATTTTCCGATACGTGACAACAGGCATCACTCTGTTAAAAATAGTTAGCGTTTGCGCAGAAACGCCGGAAGTGCACTTTGTGGATGATACTCGACGACGAAAAAGAATAACCGTCGGTAATCTTAGACCCAAGCGACGCGCGAGACGCGCGCAGCCCGAGTAATTAAAATTCGACGTTGATTCAGAGGTCGAATTAAATGCGTCGAAGTAAATGTGACTCCGAAAATACATTGAAATAATTTAGGCATTAGATTAGGCACATGAGAAGTTCGACGTTTGAATCAATTAAATTCGACGATTTGATTTGGGTCGACCCAACTATTAAATTCGACCGAGCCGGTCGAATTTAATAGTTGGGTCGACCCAAATCAAATTCGTCGAGGAACTTCTCATGTGCCAAATCAAATGATTTGATTCGGCGCATGAAAAGTTCGACGTTTGAACCGGACCTAACCAAGAAGATCAATTCGCGCTGCAACTGTACGCCGAATTTAACTGGAAATACGGTCAAATAAGACTCCTCTGCCCCCTGTGTTTTAACTTTATGCCCTGAGTGCTAAAGCTGACGGCCATATTGAAACTGTCGGACAGAATACAAACCAAGTCGGCGCACGCATTTTGAAGAACATGGTGCTGCCTGTTTGGCCCGTCGACTGATATTGTTAATAAGCAATTTGTCCCTGGTTAGACCTGTACTGTCCGCTCTGTAACTCGGGAGTCGTTGCGGGATGAAGATCGTGGGTTGAAGCTTGATAGATCCTAATTATAATTGAAATGGAATAAGAGATATGTGAAATCGTGCGTTTAAGGGCAGGATGGAGAATATGGTTATGTCCAGATTATGAAGTGGGTTGTGCTCTCTTTTGTGGTCTGCAAAGTAACGAAGCCAGAACAGTCAGGAAAAAATGATATTCCCTCAGCTGTCAACACCTACCGAGTGAACCAAATATCGATTTACGCAAGGGCTGAAGGGGAGAAAGATGGCCGGAGGAGGTGCGGGGTGCGGTTTGGAAGGCCCTCTTTAGGTCCCCTAACTGTGATATAGCATATTAGGGATCTGTTTTTTGTTCGATCTTGACAGCCACCTCTCACTTTCTTTGGTTGGTCACATATAAATCAAATTCAAAAATGTGGCGATAAACTCATACTTTCATGTGTAAAGTGTCACCTCCGTCTTTCGAGAAACATTGAAAACTTTGTGTCTTTTATTATTTTTTTTTTTCGGTGTAAGGCAAACAGCTAACAAGTTTTGAACTTTATTTATCCTGGAAAGACCAATCAGCTGACCATACAATCAGCTGGGGAGGGGAAAACCGGATTACCCGGAGAAAAATCGGAGCACAGTAGAGAACCAACAAACTCAGCCCACTTATGACGCCGAGTCCGCAAATCGAACCCGGGACACACTGGTGGAAGGCGAGTGCTCTCACCACTGCTCCAACCCTAAACATTTCGCTCGCTCAAATTGTCTGGACATGAAATATTCAGCCTAACACCATGAATAGTTGGAGGTTGATTTATTTTCAGAGGTAACCCCTTTCGAAGGCTCATGGACGATTGGTACAAGCAATCCACATTACTGTGGGTATCTCGGCTAAATTTTCGCGTTATTGCTCCTTTAATTTAACAACCGGTTCCAGTAGTTCAGTTCAAATGGGCTTTTACCGGTGGTCTTTAGTTTTTGTACCATTCCATTGGTAAATCGCCGCTCGAAGGTGGTGGCACAATTTCAGTAACAGCACATTTCCAGTGGCTCCAAGAGTCTATGGCTTTGTACTGACGTTTACAGCGTTTTCTAGAGATAATCTGCAAACTATTACGTCAAAAAGTGGGTAACAGGTTCCATGATTGCTACCCATGGCAGCAAATTCCTTGGACCAAGTGCACCTGCTAACTGCTATGCAATATTTCTCAAAAAGGTAATTTTATACGTTTGAACCCTTCATTACTTCACATCAACGAGCACCTGAAATTAAGGCTTACAAAAGTTCCAAAATCTCTTTTCTTCAAATTACCGAAAACCAAACCGCACAACAGAATGGTACCCCTCAGTAACTGCAGACTCAAAAGTTAACCCCACCTCGTGCGGCAAACTAAGCACGGAAAGTTCTGCTCAATAGTTTTCCTAAGTATTCACAAGTTCGAGGAGGATTCCATCCACATTTCCAGCAGTTAGGCGGTTCTGGAATGGTTGTGAGTCTTCAGTGAGGGTGGAAGGCTCACCTTCATGTCAGTGCAAATGTTTCCGCAAATATCACTGATCGAGTCCATTAACAGCGTTCACCGAGTGACCTAATCGGAGAATCTGGGTCATATTTGCGGGGAAAAACGTGAGATCATGATCCAATTGTTTTGGTGGACGTTATCTTTTTAATTAAGTTTGTTTGGTGTGTTCCAAAGTTAAGTTAAACGACTTAATTTAACATACGAATCTGACATTGACAAAGCTGCAGTCTATTTCAAGGTAGTTCGCACTACGACGCAATAGAGCGCACACAGTCAATACTGCCTCACACAATGACCATCTAGAAAACCACAAAAGAACGCTCCAAAACAAATAAATCCGCTAGGGTCTCTATTGAATTCCATAGAGACATGGCGATTGGAAGGCGAATAAAAAAGAGCTCCCGCTTTGAAAGGTAAACGAAATTCAGGCAATGCAATTAGGTATATTGGCGACGCTCTTATTCTTTTCCGCTGTAAAAAGTCGCTTTCATGTTTGTGCCCATACACACAGAGGCAGTCGCTGTGCGTCTTGTGCAAAGTCCAAGCACTCAAACTTTTGCTGGGGACCCAGGTCTACGCAGGCGTACTTCGCGTGTTCTTCTAAGTCCTGGTGCGTATATTTCTCGTATATTTACGTCTCAGAGGAGTAATTTCCTTTGCGTGCATCGCCTGCAACTGTAATCCCTAATGCTTTAAGGCTCTCACAAGATAAATTAGGAAAGCTATTTAATATGCTTCGGAGTTTGGAAATTGGAATACTGAGTAAACAGTAGCGCGGAAAGTTCTGCTCGCGAGCCTCCATTCACAGTACAGTAGCCACACTTCAAGGTTTGATCGTCTTGAGGCTTAAACCACAAAAAACAACCTTGTGCACTGCAGTAAACTACACTACTCAGCGATATTGTTTAAAGCTTACGTACTACCAGCCGTAATCGACTCACGACTTGAATTATAATGTACTTGTCAACTCATCTTTCTAATCTAAGAGCTTCTCAAGAGCAGATCCAACAAGAGCTAAAACAACGTCCACAGCGTTCAGCCAAATATAAACTTCCCTGCATGGGTTTTACCTTAGTTCATTACATTCAGAATATTATCGCTAACTCAGTGTTTGTAAAAATGGAACGATAAATCATTTATATTCATCTTGATTTAACATAGCCTCATTGATTCGGCTTCATGTATCGCGAAACAAATGTTCCGTTTGATACGAGTATTCCGACCAGTTAACGATCTGCAACGAGGGCCAAGACGTAATTGCTGACCGATTTAGAAGCAGAAAGCGAAATTTCGTACCGTAAAGAATTTCCGATGATAATATAATTATTGCGTTCGACGAAGGGGAACGCTTTCTAATCTCTTGGTTGTTTTGTGGTTTCTTGGGTGTCCTGTATACCAAAAGTACGTAGTACGGTGGCCCAAAAGGGTCAATCACAAATCAATTTGCCAAAACACAAAACAATATCTCAAAGCACAAACCAATTTCCAGAAACACAAATCAGTTTACCAAAACACAAAACAATTTCTATAAAACACAAACCAATTTGTCAAAGCACAAATCAATTTACCGAAACACAAAACAGTTTCTCAAAACACAAACCAATTCCCGAAACACAAATCAGTTTACCGAAACACAAAACAATTTCTCAAAACACAAACCAATTTCCCGAAACACAAATCAAAAGACTGGGCACTTGCATCGTGATTATCAGAGAAAGCCTGGAAGGGACTCATTCCCAGGATTTTCCGCGTCCAACATGGCGACTGCTACTGTGGACGATATAACGAAAATATGTTCTGCCATAACTGTGGATCTGAAGTTCTAGAGGACTATTTGTATTGTTCTCAGTGTGGAAAAAAGTTGGAAATTGCTGAGCCATCTTTTCGATTACTGCTGTCCTCCGAAAATGTAACGGAAAAGGAAGCAATAGAGTATGGAGGTCCGTTCTGGTCAAAATTAATCGAGATTTTTTGTTTTATCGGCTTATTCAATTATTTTAACTAGATGTTTATTTTATGTCACTGTCTATATATCATTTTACATTTTGCCTTAACTTTTTTTCGTTACCTCCTGTGAATTTTTTTGGGGCTACCCCCTCCAAATTATTATTATTTTTTTTAACACTGTACGAATTATTTTTGGCACCCTTTCCGAACATTTTTTTTCGCACTGTCTATGAATTATTTTTGGTTACCCTCCGCGAATTATTTTTTCGAACTGTCGAATTAATGTTTGGTTCCGTGATACATTGCGTGCCTGTGACTTGTATGTCTAAAGCGTCAACACTGGATCGAGTTCTTCCCGTCGTGATGAGAACGTTGACTATTGCACAAATAGCTCGAAATGCAATACAAGAAATCTACCGAATAGATCAAATAGTCCGCTCAAATGAGCCATCCTTCAGCTGTGCTAGAGGTGACCGCTCCTCAAGCCCTACTGGTAATGAAACGTCCTCAAGTTCCACTAGTGCAGGAGGCAGTAGTGATCGGCCTTCCTTGTTCACAGTTTGCAATGCGAGAGACCGCGACCAGGACGCACTGACTGAATTGAGAAGGAGGTTCCCCACACTTTCAAGTTCAAATGGTGCTGTAGCACTGGGTGTCTCGAAACTTCAGACCCTAAAATCAATAAAAGTTTACACAGTGTGATTGCTTCAAGCCGTCTTGTTCGCTGTTCGTCGACAATGTCGTTGCCAGAATCTGCAGAGGGAAACAAAAATAGCTCCCAGTGGTAATTACCTGTACTGATCACAAAAATGATACTCAGCATTCGTATTGATGTTTGGTTGTTTTATTAGTGTAAACCAAATTTATCCACAATGTTTTAGAAGCGATTCTAGCCAAGTTTAGTTAGCGCAGGGTGCGTTGCATGACGGTTTCCCAATCTCTAGAAACCGGACATTTATTATAGTCAATATCAGCAGCCAATTTAATGTACATGTCATCAGCTTCCCCGTGGGTTCGATCCCCGGGCCTACCAGGGAGATATGTGGGGGAATACAAGGAGATGGACGGGATTCTTTTCCCGAGGGTAGGGGTAAATCTTGACATTGTTCTACGATCAAAGATTAGGGGGCAGGGAATTCACAAGTTTGAAAAGGATGTCACGGGAATTTTCAGCTGAGAGAACCTAATCCAGGGGATTTTGTCTTGAGAGATTCCCCTTCCCCCCCGGGAAAATTCCTCAAGTTTGCTTGACTGATTTTACAATCCCCCTGGTTAGCCCGGGGGTCGACCCCACGGGGAAGCCGATGACATGTGCAAAATATGGTCAAATAAGTATCCGCTATCGATCTGTTCGTAGATGTAATTTCTAAGGCACGAGTTTATTGTCTTTCCCATCCCGTTTCTGTAACGTGACGCTATATATTTATATATTTTTGTACAGATTGCGAAAACATAACACATCGCACCCGAATCGCCAGTTTAAAACATTGTAGATAAATTTGGTTTACACTTACAGTGCAATTATGAAGCAAACAAAAATCGATACGAATGCTGAGTATTATTTTTGTGATCTGTACAGGTAATTACATTCAAGAGCTGTTTTTGTTTCCCCCTGCAGATTCTGGAGGGCTTGCAGCAATTACGCTGTATAAATTTTTATTAATTTTAGGGTCCAAAGTTTCGAGACACCCAGTGCTAAGCACCATTTGAACTTGAAAGTGTGGGGAACCTCCTTCTCAATTCAGTCAGTGCGTTCCGGTCTCTCGATTCGCAAACTGTGAACAAGGAAGGCCGATCACTACTGCCTCCTGCAGTAGTGGAACTTGGAGACGTTTTATTACCAGTAGAGCTTGAGCAGCGGTCACCTCTAGCACCGCTGAAGGATGGCTCATTTGAGCGGACTATTTGATCTATTCGGTAGATTTCTTGTATTGCATTTCGAGCTATTTGTGCAATAGTCAACGTTCTCATCACGACGGGAAAAACTCGATCCAGTGTTGACGCGTTAGACATACAAGACACAGGCACGCAATGTAACCAAAAATAATTCATAGACAGTGCGAAAAAAAAATGTTCGGAAAGGGTGCCAAAAATAATTCGTACAGTGTTAAAAAAAAATAATTTGGAGGGGGTAGCCCCAAAAAAATTCACAGGAGGTAACGAAAAAAAGTCAAGGCAAAATGTAAAATGATATATAGACAGTGACATAAAATAAACATCTAGTTAAAATAATTGAATAAGCCGATAAAAAAATCTCGTTTAATTTTGACCAGAACGGAGCTCCATACTCTATTGCTTCCTTTTCCGTTACATTTTCGGAGGACAGCAGTGATCGAAAAGATGGCACAGCAATTTCCAACTTTTTTCCACACTGAGAGCAATACAAATAGTCCTCTAGCACTTCAGATCCACAGTTATGGCAGAACATATATTTTCGTTAAATCGTCCAGAGCAGAGTAGCAGTCGCCATGTTGGACGCGGAAAATCCTGGGAATGAGTCCCTTCCAGGCTCTCTCTGATAATCGCGACGCAAGTACCCAGTCTTTTGACTTGTGTTTCGGGAAATTGGTTTGTGTTTTGAGAAATTGTTTTGTGTTTCGGTAAACTGTTTTGTGTTTCGGGAAAATTGGTATGTGTTTTGAGAAATTGCTTTGTGTTTCGGTAAACTGATTTGTGTTTCGGGAAATTGGTTTGTGTTTTGAGAAACTGTTTTGTGTTTCGGTAAATTGATTTGTGCTTTGACAAATTGGTTTGTGTTTTATAGAAATTGTTTTGTGTTTTGGTAAACTGATTTGTGTTTCTGGAAATTGGTTTGTGCTTTGAGATATTGTTTTGTGTTTTGGCAAATTGATTTGTGATTGACCCTTTTGGGCCACCGTACAAAAGGGATCTTTGCAGAAAATTCCTTTGGACGGGACAGCCTTTTCGTCGCCATTTTGAATTCCTGAAATACGTGAAATGCCCGTGCGATACTTCCCATCACGGAATGGAGTTTGCCTTTTGGTCGAGGGTCGAGGATAACTAGTCGAGGGTCGAGGGTAAATGGTCGAGGGTCGAGGGTAACTAGTCGAGGGTCGAGGGTAAATGGTCGAGGATCGAGGGTAACTAGTCGAGGGTCGAAAAATTCTTCAAAATTATTGGAAAATTATTTCTGAACGTCGTCAAATCAAAATTTCATATAGGCTTGTGTTTACATGAAAACGGTAAGAAACAAGCAAGGCTGGTTACACGGCTAGGAATATATATTTAAACCAATATTTCGGGAGGCACAGCCTTCCTTCATCAGGGTGTTACATATTATGACCCTAAGATGAAACGACGTTACAGTTTTAAAAAAAGTTGTACATGTAACATGATATTATAATAAAGGTAAACAATACAAAGTAAAATAAAAAAACGTTACAGTTTGAAAATTTGAAAAAAACGTAACAAGAAAACAAAAAGATAGGTATTATATTTCTTCTTTTCTGTTGATACCTAACGGTTCAAGAGTTTGACCTCTATCAATTAGATATGCTTCTCTGGCCCTTCGTACACCGTCACGATTAGATTTGGACAGTTCTAGTGGAATTAGTTGCATGTCAGAAGCGCTGTGACCGTTAGAGAGAAAATGTTCTGATACTGCAGTGGGTTTAGAGCTGTTGGTTTGTTTGTCGACTGTTCTACGATGTTCGTTGAAACGGTCCTTAAGTCGTCGTTTAGTTTCGCCTATGTATTGTTTGTGACAGTGATTGCATTGTACCATGTATATGACATTTTTGGAATTACAGTCAATGTGATGTTTGATAAATCTAGTTTCGCCGGTGGAATGAAAAGTATAGGTTGTAAGTCCATCAGTTATGTAGTTGCATGTTAAACAGTTGTGGCCACAGCGAAAGGCACCAAGGGGTTGATTATTTTTAGCAGGTTTACGTAGTTGAGCACTGACCAATAGATCGTTAAGATTGTTAGAACGTCGGAAAGCAACAAGAGGGGCAGCCTTGAAAACGTCAACGCAGCGGGGAGATGAAGATAAAATGTTGAAGTGTTTGTGAATAATAGATGATACGGAGCGAATAGCTGGATTGTATGTTATGACAAGGGGTACACGTGTAGGCTGGTTAGTATCGGAATTGCGTTGTTTGGGGGCAAGTGCTTCGGTACGTGAAATGTTGTAAACGCGTTGTATTTCGTTGTTGAGGTAAGAGAGATTGTACCCACGTTTGTTGAGATAAGACTTAAGTTCGTTAAGACGGAGTGCGAAAGTTTCGTCAGAAGAGCAGATGCGTCGAAGTCTGAGAGCTAAACTGAATGGAATAGCTCTTTTGCTGTGTCTGGGATGGCAAGAGGATTGTAACAAGTAGAGATGTTTGTCAGTAGCCTTAGTGTAAAGATCAGTAGTATTTTCCAGTGTTTTTGTGTTTACATGAGTTTTCGGTGCCTGTTTTCGTCTCGTACTTCTCATATTTGTGTTAGTGATCGAATCCTGTGTTGTCAATAACGTTTACATATTTCCCACGGACTGTAAAACAAAACGAAAAAAAAAATACAAGTTAAATAGCGGTCAAAGCGGGAAAAACCAACAACACATTATGAGAGACACCCCTTAAGCAACCAAAAAAAAAAGGCATTTGTGATTAAAAAGTGTTGTATAGTATTTCAATAAATTAATGTGGAACCTATCAAAGTGCATTGTTCGCTGTGATGTGATACAAACAGACTTCCCTCGTTTGGAAGTAGCCCCCCTCCCCCCCCCCCCCCCTTCTCTCTAACAAACTTCCTGTCCCCTTTGGGAGATGAGATTTTGTAATTAGTCCCTCCTATTCCCTCTTACGAAATCCACTTCATGCGGTCCAGTTGGTTTGTTTTTAAATAAATATGCACTGAAACACATAATCTACTGTTTGCTGATCTGTATTAAATCTAAAGTTTCACTGCAGTTTTTTGAGTTTCGTACAAAAACTATTTTAAGACGAAAATGGCGTGTTTGAGATTTGAAATAAGCCCCCCTCCCTATTAAGCCCCACTCTCTAATAACCCCCCTCCCCTCCCCTGTTAATGAGGCCTGACATTAAAGGTATTTTCCGATTAAGGCAGATGCCAATTAACTCCGCCTATCCCGCTTTGGTAAAGCCTACTGGGTGTTGATTTTTTATTATTTTAAAATATGTATTTTCCTCATCCCTACCCTTCTCAATTAAATGTCTTTATCGAGCGACCGACTTTACTCTCGCCATTGAAATGTGAACGGGGAAGTTCTAAAAAATTTGTATCCTGCCCTAAAATGATGTAAAAAAAATCAATGAAAAAAGGACGCGATTTACAGCGCTTGCTACAGGAAAAGAACCCAGTAAATTTTCTTTAGCGCAAATATGTTATCTTTACAATTATCTGAACGTCATAAATCAATCTGGTTTTGACAGTTTGTTGTGCAAGTGCCGACGAAGCGACGGTGATTACAACATTTCGCATAATTAAAACAAGTAATTGTTCCCTATGGTTAAACACACAAGCATTATGCAGAATCATAAAAAGCTGCTTCAATTCATTTGGGGGTGATGGCTCGAAATCTCTTTTTAAAGATCGTAGCCGTTTTCTTACGACCAACAGCTAAAAAAATAAAACTTATTTTCCCGCGCTGTGTTCAGGTCTTAGATCAACCAAAAGCCCCGAGACATGAAGACGGCAAATAATATCTTTTAAATCACAAATGCCTTTTGTTTGTTGCTTAACGGGTGTCTCTCGTAATTTGTTGTTGCTTTTTACGAATTGTTTGAGTGATGATTTGAGCTGAAATAGTATGATACATGATATCTGTATTAGTTTATTTTCGCCGGCTTGCAAATGTTTGCAAAACGGCACTATTTGCCATCCGAGTGATCGTTTTTCAGGGAGGCGAAGCATGTGCACAGACAACATGTTTGCACGTACGCAAGAAAACCGAAAGCTTTTTTTCTCCTATAAGCAAATTTAATGTTGATTTGATTACACTCTTGGTTGGAGAACTTTTCGTCTTTGTTATTCATAGCTGTGATCGGTAAGCCGGAGGCGAAGATGTGTTGACATGAACATATGAAGTTGCATATGAAGTTGTAATGAGATACCCCAGTGGTTTCAAGATCGAAGGTCACTTGATAGGCTAATTTTACTTGCACCACTTCGAACGCATTTTCTGAGCTTTGATTATTACTAGTTTATGTAGTTACGTGACTTTTTTGAGTATCTTATTAAACTCAATTACCAGGTAAACAATATCTTCAGAGCTCTTTCTTTATTCAAATTCAGTGACTCAAAAATATTATTCTGTAACCACGGGGTTTCGAGGCCCAACGTATTGCCTGACGTTAGGATAGCTTCATCCGAGCGTACTAGACTTGTGACTAAACCATTCCTCTTTCTAAGACCATGTTGAGTTGTAATGTGAATTTCTGGGATAAATTTATTGCTTGCGGGCTCCTTGTTGAAAAACCTCTTGCGTACTGGTTGCTCATTTGCAAAACTTAACACTAATGTTTGGGTGAGATTTGGGATTGCGCTAGTCCTTGCAGTTATTTTGTTATACAGTCAACTCTCCGCTAACGGACACTCTCCTAAGCGGACAGCTCTACTTACGGACACTTTTTTCAATTCCTCTTTTTACCTCCCAGTCAAACTCTGTATTTACACAATCCCGTAAGCGGACACTCTCTCATAAGCGGACGCGGACACTTTAGAAAATGAAAAATTGGATTTTTCTTTTGTTACACCCTCTCGTAAGCGGACACCCCAGGTATAATAATTGACTCTCAGCAATGGAATTTGTCTTTAATTTGCAATTAATCAACAAAAATATGACATTCGACTGAGCAACAAAACAGTGGGGATCGTTTTTGTCAAATCTCCATTGGTTCGCGGGAAAGAAAGCTGTCAAACGAAAACAAAAAAACAACAGTCCGACGTAAAAACAATGTACAATGTATACTGTATATTTCTATCTTTCCATTTGACATCAATAAAGAGTTTCAGTTGCTATTTTTGGCTACCCAATAAAACATGTAATTAACACCCGCTAATTAACTCTCACGTAAGCGGACATCCACCATATTTTTCTTGGGTGCCCGCTTATGGGAATAATTCTCGTAAGCGGATAGCTCTACTAACGGACACTTTTTCCAATTCCCGAGGGTGTCCGCTTACGAGAGAGTTGACTGTACTTTATCAGAAAACCATAAGGGTTGAAACGTGTAACGCACTTTCACAGCTTCCGAATATTCAGTGCTAATTACCATATTTGGAAACCTCTCGCTCCAGTCAGGCTTTGCCGCGAGAGAAGAGTAGTCGCAGAGGTTTCTGCCAGTTGTTCTCAATAACCTTTTGCACCTCCTCAAATTTCTCCACCTCCGTTTTTCCCCCGAGTGTTTGACCGAACTTTTTCACTCTATTTTTGGACAGCTTTTTTGGACTTCTCTGTTTTCCTTTTCGTCTCACCGACGTGTCCGCCAGTTTTAATTTCGCGCGGGAACATTGGTGGTATTGCGTCACGGTGTTCTTGCGAACTGATTGGTTGAATGTTTCTCTCGATGTTCCAAATATGGTAGTTAGCAAATTGAATATTCAGAAGCTTGTTTCCAAGCACACAAAGGGCAGTTACACGTTTCAACTCTTATGGGTTTCTGACTTTATTCAGACTTGCCTTTAATCTGTTATACTTTTAGGTCTTTCACAAAAAAGCTTGATGCATAATGATCACTTTTAGCTGTTTGTTGCGGAGCGGCAAATGAGCAGGAACATCAGTTTTTTTTTCGTATAGACGGGTAGATCAAATAACCCCCAAAAAATCCTGGACCAAAACTTAACCCCAAAAAGATTCCATACCTAATCTCCGAGACTTAATAATTTCCAGAAAGCATTAAATGATATGACACGAAAATATTAGAATATTTTAGTCACTCTAGAGACACCCAAGAGGATCTCTTTCAACAATACATTATAAATGCCAACTGTAAACAAGCGGACCACCCGGGCAACAACATTACGAACAACCCTCCTAAGTTATTTACAAACAACAACAATAATAATAACAATAATAATAATAATAATAATAATAATAATAATAATAATAATAATAATAATAATGATAATGATAATGATAATGATAATGATAATGATAATAATAATAATCGTGCTATATGAACAATGATGCGTCCGTCGCGGCTTTGTTCACAGCATATATTCCAATATCATTCTTGGGTAATTACCCAGGGCGAATTTTTTAAAAATTATGTCTGCTCGTATTACTGCGCGGTAAACAGTGACTGAAAAACAAAACTGAATGCTTCCGGCACTGAAGGAAAGCTCCAAAATACTTCTTACCCCCTCCCCCCCCCCCCCAACAAAAATTCAAATACCAAAAATCCTTCGACCATGA
>JAEMWC010000171.1:905000-962500 GCA_016490735.1 Pachyseris speciosa | reverse complement strand
CAAACAACAGTAAGAATCAATACAAACCCAACATATATTTAATTCATCTTGTCTTCCTTTATACATATATAAATGATTTAGTGTTATGGTAATGGCTACTGTTTATTGTTAGTACAAGGAAAGTCACCTCAGACAAGCTGCCTAAAGCACAAACCAAATACTTTGTACAATATTGTCCAGTTTAAAATTATTAATCAAGTGACTACATGTAAACTTACTAAACAACAGAGAATAAAGATAAAGTTTTGAACAAGATGGTTCCATTCTTAAGTTTTGGTAAATTGGTTTAAATATTTTTAGCAAACGTGAAAAATTTTCAATAGGGTGGAGATCCAACTTTCCTTTAAATCCCCTTTTCCTCACCCTTACAACTAAAGCATAACTGAAGGAAGAATATTAAATACACAAAGTGGATGTTGATGCTTTCCCACTCAAAATGTAAAATGCCTCTAAATGGCTAGATGTCCACAGGTTCATTTGTACACTTTCATGGTCATGTTTTTTTTTATGTATGTTCATGTTCACTTTTTGTCCATATATTCAAAGAAACGGTTGAAGAAGGCCTTTTTTTCGTCTTTCATTTCTTTTAAAACCTTAAGCTTTTCTTCTTCCACTTTCTCTCTCTTTTCACTATAAGATTTTAAAAAATCTAACCTTTCTGCCGCAGAAGATCGACTTCTTGCCTTCTTACGAAATCTTTTTGCACCTGCCTTGCTTCTTTTTCCAGATGAATCACTGCATGTTTCTCCGGTCAACGACTCTGAGGAGGATTCATCATCAGATTGATGCTCACTGTTACAGCTTACTGACTTGTGGTCATCTAACTGCACATTGCTTTCCATCGTGCAAACAGGAGTTACAGTTGCATCCTTTGCCAGACACTCGGAGAGTTCTTCGTAGAACTTCCAGCTCTTTTTGTCGTTTCCAGTCTTGTTGTTGTGATCTTCTATTTCCTTCTGCTTTGAGGTTAACTTTCCCTTCTTTCTGATACACTGTTCACCACTGACGAAACGACCTGAAACCTTCGTAAAATGCTTTGCTATTTTTTCAAACACGTCTTTCTTTGTCGCCTTGCCTCCAAACATGAGTTTGTGATCAGCCCACGTTGTGATCAGCAATCGAACGTCGGAATCTTCCCATCTTTCCAGGTTTTTACTCGAGCCTGAGCTATCAGCTACGTTTTCAGGTTGGTTACACGAGCCTGAGCTATCAGCTACGTTTTCAAGTTGGTTACACGGAGGGGCAGCACTTGAAACGCCAACTGCGAAAGGAGAATAACGAAAGACCTTGTTTAATTTCAGACGCAAAGTTTTACGCGGGAAACAATCCGGCGGAACGCTCTAAGAACCCTCGGGCAAAATTGAATGTTTTCTTCAATAAATTCTACTTACCATTAGCATACATCACACAATTGTGTTGCATTAAGGTCTGCAGATCTGGTGCCAGTCCGTGGCACACGGGGCATTGGAATAAAGGAGAAGAGGGAGCCGCCATTTTGCCAAAGATATGGCCGTGAATTGCCGTGAAAGGTCTGGAACTGGAAAAACCTTGTGGAACTCGTAAATGGAACAGAACATGTATTTTCCATCGGAAAGTTTCCAACGGGAAAACAGGACTACCTTTTCAGAGGTTGTTTACCATTTACACGGGAAAACCGGTTGGTCGACGGTTGCAGTAAATGGTACACATCACATACCCAAATGAAAATTTCCACGGAACGCGCGTGTTCCATTTACACAAACATTTCCAACGGTCAGGTTTACAGAGCGATCCAAGCCGAAAGCCCTGGAAGTGGTAGAAATTAGCAAATGGAACGCACATTTCCATTTGGAAATTCCGTTTGGGAATTTTGGACTACCTTTCAAGAAATTCCGTTTTCCCCGGAAATTTTCCGTTTGGGAAGACCAAAATAGGCTTTCCATTTACATTCCAACCGAAATTTCCGGATTTTTTTGGTAAATGGTAAACAACCAGAAGTTCCGTTTATTCCGGAATTTTTCCAGTGGAACGAACCAAAAACATGTGTTCCATTTACATCCCAACCGGAATTTCCGGAATTTCTTGGTAAATGGAAAACGCCCTGGGTTACTGTAGCTGTCGCCTGTATGATACTTGAAGATATTGCCTAATAAGATTGCTGAGCACGCGCAGCTGACAGCAACCATTCACGCTTGATGCAGGAGCTTTAATACGTCACTTCCTTTCCTTGAAAGAGTAACTGGCGTAGAAAAGCATAAAATTCTCAAAGCCAATGTTGCGATACCACAACATTTCCTTGTATGTATCGCTTTTTCCATTCCGGAATACCAAGGTATCTTTGAGACTCTAAAATTATCTCCGAGATTACCTGGGTTCAAAACTGAAGTAGTTTTCTGTTTCGGTTTGTTTGTTTTTTCCGAAGTCAAACTAAAAACTATTTTTACACTTACCGGTACTTAGGGCCTAGCTTAACTAGGCAAATTCATGGGTGGCGAGAAACAACAAAAATGTTTTGCCGGCCACTCAGGTGGCAAAACGAGGCAAGAATCAAAGTATTACGCACGCGCAATAGTACGAATGTCTTCTCGGAAGAAGTCTGGGGCTGAGTGTTTATCTCGCCTTGATACCTCAGCCACTAAATAGCGTAATAGCTCCTTTGGAAGACGAAGGGAAAGAAATTCGAAAGGCCCACACAGGGTATGGCTGAAAAGAAGGGAAAAAAGAGGACCCTCCGCAAACATTGTTACAAAATTAGGGGCTGAAGACTCGCCGTCTTTTAAACACTACATGCGGCTGGACATCGACTCCTTTCATCGCCTTGTCGACATGATAAGCCCAACTATCGATAGTCAAAATAGATACGCGAAAACGCGATCTTCAGTCATCGGTGTCGTTCGTTGGAGTTCCAGTTTCGGGACAGCATGACCGCTATATCGTTCATTGGTTTTGACCCGAATCTGTTGCGATTTATGTCGCCTAGATAACAATGTTTCGCAGGTAGCTAAACTGGGGAATATATGTTGCGGAAACAAAATTTGTGTCCGGGGAAGCAAAAATGTTTTTGGCTGAAAGTCAGAAACATTTGTTGTTTCCGAAACACAAAATTTGTTTCCGCAACAAATGTTTCCTGTGCGTCTAAACTGGGAAACACTTGCGTCCGCAACAATTTTTTCAGCAACAATGTTTCCCAACTTAGCCAGGGCCTTAGGACTAAAAAGCTAAGACTACGTGTGCATGCTACCGGCTGCTAATCAATGCAAACATCAAGCTTCTCTTTAAGGTGAAAATTAATCCATGTCACATGCAATCGGTTTTCGCTGTACTGCGTAAAATGAGTTGAACCAAATGATCTGAGCTTTAATAACTCAACTTAACTTATTTGCAGTCTTCATAAAATTGTTTAACCATGTAAATGTTAAAGTTAGAAGTTCAGTTGTAGCAGAGCGGTAGAAGATAACATCTTCGAAGCTCCTTTTATGGGAAGGGACAATTCAGATGCATATGATAAGAGGTCCTTATCGACCCTGGCCCTTGCGTTACTTATTTTCTCCAGATCCAGTTGCCAGCCGGCGATATTGTTGTCCAAGTCTTCAAAACAGGCAAATTTGTTTTGTTTAATAATATTTTCCATAAGTAACTTTTTTCATTCATCGTACAGTTACTACCCAAAAGGCATTGCACAGAGAGCAAACGTAAATCACTTGGTTGGACAACAGATGCCCTTTAAACAAACGCATGTGTTGCGTGAAACGCGACGTAAGCTGCAACTGATCTGTGGGAATTTTATCGATGACCCTCAAATCTAACGACGTGAAACTCGGGACATCCTTCACGCGCTGTTATGCAGTGTACTTTAAACCAAGGTTGGTACAATAGCCATCAGTTTCCATTTTTCTCACTTGTATATGAGTCTTTTTTGCCGGTGTTGTTCTTTTGCGTCGATCAAATCGAAACTTCAACATCCCCCCCCGGGCAAACCCCGGGCATTTGACTATTTTCTGTGCCCGGGGAGTGGGGAATTTGACAGTTAAGGCCTTCCCGGGGGTGGGGAATTTGACCTTTGCCTGGGTGGGGTGGAGAAAATTGAACTGGAAGTGCCAGGTTTCAAATGTGTTTTTTTTCGGGCGCCGAAGTCGCTAAAAGCTATAAACACGTGTAGAGATATAGCATTTGTGAGCGATTTTCTTACAAAAAAAGGTCTTCAAAATTTGTGTAGTATTTTTGAAGGTATGTATGAAAAGTAGAGAGTGCTTAAATATTAATGATTTTTATATACTCGAGTTATAAGAACACTAAATTAAACTCGCCCACCTTGATATACTTTGCTCTCTAGGTGCCCAGTGCTAATAAGCTTTCAGCTTCTACTGGGTTTCCTCGCTACATCTCTGTTAGTTTTGTGACTGCTCTATGTATCTTCTGTAATGTTTTTATGTAGCCAAATAAATAAATAAATAAATAGATTGTATATAAACGATGTAGATTTTTTATACAATGAGTCAAGCTGTGGCTTTGTCCCGCGTTTGTGTCTGCAGAGGTTTTTAGAATAGCCATAAAACAGCACTGAACAGTGAAAGAAAAAAAAAACACTGTCGCATGAAAAACCGCCGCTTTGGCTTAAACTGCAGAATACCCTGCCACTCGAACAGTCTACGTAGCCGGCTAACTCATTAATACGTATTTCTAGTTCTTAAAGCGTACCTCTTACCTCGTAGACAGCTTTCCGTTTTGTTCTTCAGGAAGGGCATTTGACAGACAAATCCGACGGCATTTGAACACCAATTTGGCCCGAGGGGGCAGGAATTTGAACGATCCAATCTTCAAAAATTCAAATGCCCGGGGTTTGCCCGGGGGGGGGGATGTTGAAGTTTCGAGTCGATCGGCGCATTTTCATTGCAAACAGTTGCCAAATTGGCGCAGTTTGTTGGCTTTCCCTTGGAACGAATTCACCTCGTGGGGTCGATTTACTAATTATCGCACAAAACCACTTAGCTTCTAAAAACATGCTCGCAGCTGAACAGATCCTGTACTGAAACAGATGAAATTGTACTTTAAACCTTAAGTGAGCCGGTCTGTGCGACCACCTGCTAAGCTGTACGTATTCGGATGGGATAAATTCTAAGATGGACTTCACATACGTTTGTATGAATTAAACTAGATTTATAGCTGCAGACGTTTTTTTCAAAACGTCATTTGTAAATTTTGAGTCTAAGAGACAACTGCAAAGGGGTAAGAGGTGCTGTATCCGCTTGTGATATCCTCGCTTTTGGAACAGGTCTATTTTTGATCAATTATGTGCATCCATTTGGATCCATCGCTGGGGAAATCTTTCCTGATCATATTGTAGAGTAACAAAATATCTGCATTTGATGGAAAATTAACGACCTACTTCCAGACAAGCAGACAAACAAAAAACAAACAAACAGGCTGAATTAGTTTATTGTGCTGTCGGTGTGTTTGTGTCAAAATATTCTGAAACTCTTTTCAAAATGGCTAGAATTTAGTGATTGATGGCGAGGCATTGTGATGTAAGGTGTTAACAAATATTTGGCCATGCTTTAGAAAGGGTTACTTCTCTCAACAACAAAATAGAGCGACAACGTCCATCAGCTGCTATCACGGGTCATAACACATTCTGAGATTGAAATCAAGTAATCTACTTCGAGAAAGATCCAAGTGAAGAACATTTCATCCAAACTTGTCAAGCTGTGTTTAATTAAATAACAGCGCGGATTGGTGAACGCTAAGACTTTTTAGAAAAGGCTTTTATATCTTTTGTCATCTTCGATGGAACATTCTAGAAGGAATTTGGCGATGCGTATTGTGCGATTTCGGTGGTACTCAGATAAACTTGGTATTCATGAAACGAAACTTGAATCGACTTGATAAACAGTTCATCATCCAGTGCGGTAACCAAATGAATCAGGGCTATCGTCGCAGCAGAATCGAACAGAAGTTCTTTTGTAATGCTCGTGGACCTACTTAAAGCTGGTAGGAGGTCATTAAAACATTTGTTTTTGAGCTATTAAACATGGAAATCAAGCTAAATACCATAGACGTTTGGTTACTGTACTGCAGTGAGACCAGAGGAACGAAACCTGGCTGAATGTGAGCATTAGTAAATAATTCTAATTTATTGCTTGGGCAAACTTTATCGTTGGGAGTTTTTTTCCAAGCAGAATATGGCGGCATCTAATAAAAGATAAAATGTTGCGCACTTGGAATTGACTGACAATAGATTTGAGGTCGTTAGTGAGTTATTTCCTTGTTCGTGTGCTGTTTCAGATAACCAAAATTTATGAACCACATGCACACTTTGCCGGACATGTTCAATTTAAATAAATTTTGTTTTCGGCCATGCATGATGTCACTTCTTATAGAAAACTTTCTCCCGGCAAAGGAGGATGTGGAATAAGCTTATGCAAGATTTAGTGCTTTTGTCAGATTTAACGACCGATGCCGGGTTGAGTGCTAATAATAATGCTAATGCTAATTGATAATTGTCCTCTCACCAAACAAAACCTTATTTCAGGTGTAAATCCTTTGATCTTTCATTTGGCAAACAGAACACTGACCGCAGTGCTAAATAAATATGGATAACAGTAAAAATCTCTGAAACATGCACAGACCTTGAATGCATGTGAATGGTATTACAACTAAAGACTTCTGAACTTCATAAACTTCAAAGTTTATAGATCTACATGATATTTTTATTACTTGATTTCGGTACCCATGAAGGTTATCAGCAGCCAACCTATTAATTTTACAACCCTTACAAGAACAATGAAAGTCGATTTTCTTGGGCCTCTGAGAATGGAAAATGCACGTACCAGAAACAAGCAATTAACGCTGGGAACTCAAAAAACGTCCTTCAGTGGTAAAGCTGAGAGAAGAAAATTAAACGCATCTTATTGGTAACTAAGCTTACTGATATTAAAATGTATTACGATCCTGTGTGTTCAGGATTGTAGAGTTGACCGGCCTCTGTAGTACAGAATTTAGTGGTTTTGACTGAACTGTCCAACTATGGCGACACCACGCTCCAGAGATTACTGATTTGAAATGTTTTCTGCGACCGTTAACGGTCCCCAAGGAAATACTAGGGAGCTTTAGGCTATGTCTACACTATGCCGGATAGCATTTTATGCCGTTGTTAAAAATACTACGGCCTGGTGTGAACGGCAGTGGCCCAAAACCGCCGCTATCTTTCCACTAGAATCCAATTTTCAGAATTTTTGCTCCTCGTTGTTGATTTCCGTTTCGGTTCGATTCTTTGTTCACACTACTCCAGAAAGTGGCACGAAAACCTATCCGATATGTGACGATTCACTTTCAAGACCGC
Organism: Pachyseris speciosa; assembly: GCA_016490735.1. Taxonomy (NCBI): domain Eukaryota; kingdom Metazoa; phylum Cnidaria; class Anthozoa; order Scleractinia; family Pachyseridae; genus Pachyseris; species Pachyseris speciosa. The sequence continues at coordinate 955,182 of JAEMWC010000171.1, read as the reverse complement.
AGCGGCCCAGCATCGCTCCGACGCAAAAATCGTGCCGAAATCATCGTTTTGAATGTGAACAAAAGCCCTATCCGATATGGTTTTCGTGCCGGCACAAGAGCTATCCGGTATAGTGTAGACATAGCCTTAGATTTGACAACGAGGACGAGTACGACTTTTTAAATCTTGTTCGCGCACCTTGCATAATCACGCCATACATAAATCCTGCTTCTAAAATCTCCTTTTCTGTTATTAAGCAATAGGGCAGAGTAAGGGATGTGTGGAGGCGACGGGTTTGAAATTTGAAAGTCGTACTCGTTCTCGATCTCGTACTCGTACTCAAATCTAAAGTCCCCTACTGACTGGTACGCGGCTACACTTTCCGGCGCAATCAAAATGAAAATTTTCAAGTAGTAGCAGCTGGGGCACCCAAATTGAGAAAAAGAACAGGGACGGCAAGTTTTTTTTTTGTTTTTTAATCTACCCGTGGGAAGCTTAAGGCCGGAAGGAAAATAGGTGTGACAAGCTCAGTCACCTGGTTGCGGCGAGCATTTTGATGCATCAGCCGGGCCAACATCGTGTTTTGTTATGCATCTATTGTTTCAAGCTGACGCGACTTTTGTTCAAAAATCGGCTGCGTGACATTCGACAGCTCAGTCGCTGACAGAATACCGCATTGCGAACCACTCGGTTTCTTGGGTTTCTGTTAATAGTTAGTGTTTACTCAAGGACTGTGACCCCTGGATGAAGCAGAGCATGTTACCAGAACGATAACACATACTTTCTTGTTTACGCGCGAGTGACTGTTATAATTTCTATGTGAGACGGCGGTGAGTAGCAATGATGTCTACGGTTTTCTGTCTTTTGTGGTCGAGTCGCGAAGTCTCCTTCAACAGTACAGCACCACAATGCCCAATGTCCACGTTAGACATGTTGCCCTAGGTACAATTATCGTGTTGGCAAGATTCAAGACGTTGGATACCTGTTGCACAAGGTGAATTTGTTGAGACTTTTCTTTATTCATGTCGTGCTCTTTTGTTTTGTTTATACAGGCGAAATGGGAGCCAGTTTAAGTACACATGGCGCAATCACATTGAGACTGAAGAAGAGAGATGTCACAACTAAATCGGCAGCTCCCGATCGTGAATTCGACCGAGATCTATCCAGTGATGATCGAGAAGTTTCCACAAGTAGTGGAGGGCAAAACATCTCGAGTCACGTCAGAAAACGCTTGCCTACAAAACGCCGTCGCATCGTCATAAACGTGTCCGGATTCCGATACATGACTTACGTTAAGACGTTAGAAAGGTTCCCGTCTACTCTCCTCGGAAACAAGGAGAAAAGAGATCTGTTCTACGACGAGGACCACGATGAATATTTCTTTGATAGGAACATTCAAGTGTTTGAATTAATTCTATATTTCTATCAATCAAATGGGCGATTGGTCTGTCCGCCCGAGCTCGCTCCGGAAATTTTACTGGAGGAAGTGGAATTTTTTGAGCTCGGAGAAAATGCTATAAACGCGGTTAAAGATATTCTCAACGAAGATGAGTCTTCCGACAAGCAAATGGAACTGCCGGAAAAGAAAGCGCAGAAGTTTTTATGGAAATTGTTCGAATATCCTGATTCGAGCATAGCAGCGCGCGTGTTAGCGCTGGTGTCTGTTTCAGTAATTGTGGCTTCTATTGTCGTTTTGTGCATAGAAACGCTCCCCGAGTTCACAGTTTTACCCGAGGACAATATTCCTGTAAACGACACCGCCAAGCGAGAGGAATTGCGCGAGCACAACGACTATGCGCTATCAGTGAAAGCGGTGTTCGGGCTGCTTGAGATAGCGTTCATCAGCTGGTTCACTTTCGAGTACCTGGTGCGATTGATTGCCAGTCCGCAAAAATGGTTGTTCGTGCGTTCTTTCCTGAACGTGATTGATTTATTGGCTATCTTGCCGTTCTATGTCGAGCTAGCGCTCAAGAACAGTAACAGTCAGAATTTCTCGCTAGCATTTCTCCGAATTCTAAGACTTGTGCGTGTGTTTCGAATCTTTAAGCTCTCGCGTCACTCAAGTGGACTACAAATTCTCGGCCTGACGTTAAGGAAGAGTCTACGAGAACTCGGACTTCTGATATTTTTTCTCGCGATCGGTGTTGTCATTTTCTCCAGCATGGTTTATTATGCTGAAAATGGCGTCGAAGAATCTTACTTTCGAAGTATCCCGGATGCTTTCTGGTGGGCTTTAGTTACCATGACAACGGTCGGCTATGGAGATATGTATCCCAAGACTCTCTGGGGCAAGCTGGTTGGGTCTTGCTGTGCACTCTGTGGCGTGCTAGCGATTGCCTTACCTGTGCCTGTGATTGTTTCCAATTTTGACACGATTTATAAAAAGTACAGAAGTCGTAAGCTGAAGCAGCAGGGCCAGATGGAGGCGGATGATGATAAATCCAGAAAAGTAAGTTTGTTGTTTTCTTCTAGAAAGACTTCTGAAAACAGTGGAGTTTCACCTGAAGCCCCTGACACGGAACTTCAATTGCTAAATGGCACTGATCATACGAAAACAAACATCAGCGAGGATAAAAGTAACGGAAATATCGTCCAGATGGAACAAGGAGAAGAAGCGAGGGAGAATGGCTCTGAGTCTTCGCCGAAGAACGAGAAAAAGAAAAGATCTGAAAATAAAAATGTCGATTTTGATCCAGGTAACCCCTCAGAAATCGTTTCACTGCTTGAAGAGGAAAATTGCTCTTTTGCCAAGCTTGATCAGACCAATGTTTGAAAAAAAGGGAAGAGGTAGATTTCTTTGGGACATGACTGATAACCTAAATGTATTTTGTTTGCTGGCCAATCAAAACAATTGCATTGAACAGAATGAACACTGCAATGGCTCTTAACGCCCGTAAACCTCTACACCTGTGGATATTAGTAACGGCTGTTGAGAAACTGATTCTAGCTTTCGTTTCTTCCAATTTCATGATAGAACCAAAGCGAATTATTTCAACACGCAATCGGTGATGACAAGAGTTTTTGCTTGATAGTTTTTAAAACAATTAAAATCTGTGAAAATCTCATCAAAATTAACAGAAATCAAGCGGAACTCTTGGGTAGAATGAAAGTTTTGATGCTGCTGATGTTCTTTAAAATATGACCTGATAATATATTTGCCATCTTCTATTTAATGAGACTTGATATTGTAAAATAATTAAGCAATTTCTTTGCCATTCCCATTGCTATTGAATTTTGCAAGATTAGAGTGTATTATTTTTTATTAGTTGTAAACTTAAGCTTAATAGATAACTTTTTGAAGGTTCCTTGCCAGCTCAAAGTTGAAAGTAACGATTTTTTTGTGTGTACTGAAGCAAGAAATCGAATTGGGGACCCGGGAAGGAGAAATTATTGTAAGAAAATAATTTATGAAGTATTTTTGTAGCACAGAATACAGGGACACTATTTTTGAATTATTAAATGAGATTGTTTCCGAGTTAAAGAGTGGCTTGTTTCATGCCTCAACCTCTCTGCATGAGGTTTGTCTCGCGCTGTCACCATTGAGAGAGGCCGTGCCTGCTTAAGGCCAATCAAGAAAACGGAAAACGCATGCAAGTTATGCTACCAGACTAGCGTAAACTGCCGCTTATAAGCCCTGGTCTTATACATCTTCGTAAGGGGTTTTAGGAGGGCTTATATATGAGGGGGGCTTATAACTAGAATAGAAGAAGCACTTCAAAACAAGCTACAGCAGTGGTGATCAAAATTAAGCTTCAAAACATCATAATAAATCAAATTCATTTCAATACATTTGGAACAAAATTAACACTAACAACACGAACAACTTGAACGTAACAAAAATGAAGTTCAGGCTTTTTCATTCAAGTCAGTCATCGCATTGTTCCACAATATATATCTTTTTTAAATTTTGTCTGAAGTAGTACAGAATTCCTAGAAATCTCTCTCAAAACAAGAAAAGCTAGAAGGGGGCTTATAATCGGATGTTTGTTTTTGTTTTCAGGGAGATGGGCCTATAACCGAAATGGCTTATGAGTCGGGGGTGGACTTACAAGCGGCAGTTTACGGTATTCTAGACCGTTCACAGTTCTAATTTTTTCCGTGGGATTGTCAAGACTCTGACACTTTGATCGAACATCCTTGTTACAACGGTGAGCATAACCTGGGGAGAGGGCCTAAATTACTGGGGGCAGGGGAGAGCCACGATGTACCCTGACGAGGGGCCACTGTGATAGTACACTCTCCCCAAGTTGCGCTCGCTTCCACAAAAAAGATGGCGGCACTTCGATGCCGACAATCCCACAGAAAAATAGTGTTTACTCGCCTCATGCTTTCTGTGTGGGATGTAGTTTATGCGTTCTACAAACCAGAGTTAATGCGGAAAGTTTTGGCATAGTGAGCGCATGAAGTACGATCCAGGGGAAGGGGCGGTAGTCCGTCGACCCTTTCCCAAAGTCGTGACTCCCCCCCATGCAGGGTAGGGAGTTTGCTAGTACGCTTTGCACTTGCTCCAATCTTCCGCGTCCATTTTATTTGAGCACCAGCTCCACATGCTGACTATCTCTAAGATGGTGTTACAAGACAAGATTCATTAGCAGCCAAACGATCACAAAGACGATAGCCAAGTTAGCCTACAAGCAGGAACAGGTGGACTTTCGCATGAATCGCCACCATTCTTAAAGAACAGCAAAGGGAAATGGGGAGGTGTAGAGGAATGGGAAAAAAGTACAGTGATAAGATACAATCTCTTGGTCACACCCAGAGGCTTTTATTTAAGGTCAGACACCGAATAAACACGATTGTGATTTGAGTTTAAAATAAATGTAACTTAGGGGAGTCTTATTACTAACAAAACGGTTTTCAGGTGACAGCTGGAAGTGATCGTAACTGTAACTGGATTTTTAACAATTCGCACAATCTGACCCAGCCAATAAAGAATCACAAGGAACACAAAATCGCAGATAACTTCATTTTCTTTGCAATTGCAAACTGAAATTAGTTTCCTGATGGTTTTACGTTTTCCAGTTTTTGCAGCAGTAACAAGCTTCTGAAGTCCAGAACAAGCGAATAACGAGACTCGATTAATGGTCTGACTGAACCTTGTTCCCAGGGTTCCTCTCTTCCTCCCTCGAGAAGTACCCTGGTTGCGGCTGGTCACGAGTCTGCTAGAGGGAGGAAGAGAGAGGACCCTGGAAACGAGGTTGCTGACTAACGTCTTCTTTTGTCCAGAACTTTTCATGCGATTCCAAATTTCACTCTAACCGTTTATACTCTCATCTTGGGTGATGCTCTTGCAATGTTTGATCTCAAAGTGGCGTTGAAGGTGTTTCTGACGAAACCAAAACAAGCCATTCCACTTTTCAATGCTTGTGTAATAGAAACACGGTACCTTATACACCTCTGCGTGATAATGCTGCTGCATATTTAAAACCGTTTTTTCCTGCAAGTTGTTCCAGTGTGACATAATTTTTAGTGGGAATGCTTCTTGTTTGTCCAATGACTCACCCGTTTATGCAGTTCTAGTCTATTTTTTGACGTGTTGGAAACGCTATTCTAAATTCGTAACATTCGCGGGGAAGTGGAAAAGGCTTAAATAGGAAGAAGGGATGGGATTTTCACAATTTGGGGCCGGTTCCTGAAAGGTGTAATAACTCTATTCTATGGATAAATCTGCCTTATTCCAGGAACACCTTTTGGAATAAGGCAGATTAATACCTGGAATAGAGTTATTACACCTTTCAGGAACCGGCCCCTGGCGTCCAGGGCTGAGTTGCTCAAAGCATGGTTAGCGCTAACCATTGGTTAGCGCTAACTATAGGTTGTCATGGTATTTAACCTGGGTTAGCGCTAACCATGCTTAGAGCAACTGGGCCCAGACTGAAGGGCTCTAACAGAGTTTTTGTACGGTGTGCTTCTTGTGATATGTTGCGTTACAAAAGCTTAGCGACTGGGTAGATACGATCACATTAGATCAAACGATAGCGTCCAGAAACCGCATTCAACTATCCTCATCTATTCTAAAAAAATTATTCAACGTCCCGGACGCTTCAAAGTGTCCCGTTCCGAACGTGGGTTATCCGCAGGTATATGCATGTGCTCTACTGGCTCCAATTCCTTTTGTCCGTGAAGCGCGAGAAGCCACCCAGCTCGTGTGTGTGAGAAAACGTTTGCCCAACGTTTTGCCACGAACGAGCGCGATATGATTCTCGCTCTATAAAACAAGAAGGTAAAGCAGCAATGCTGTTACAGTACACTCACGCTGTGTCGAACACTCAAGGGAAATCAAAATTTGTTCAAAATAACGGAAGTTCGAGAAATCCAGCAGTAAATAAGTGAGAAATATTGGTCTCATTTTGAGATGGCGGGGGATTCGAGATAGCCAGGTTTGAGATAGCAAGGGTCTACTGTAATTGCTCTATCAGACCAGGCTGATTACATGAGACGAGCTGGCTCATCTACCCAGATGTCGGCAAGTCTGTTTAACAGACCGAGAAACAACTTTCCTCAAAAAGAGTAAGGCTTATCTCGGCAAACTCTGCCAGCTCGTCCCACGCGATCGGTGAATAAAATGCGAGATACGGGGCCAATGTTTATAACGCAGCACGATATTTACACGTATACGGAACGTTCAAAATGGTATACAAGCCAAAACATTGTCAAACCTCTATTTACACTACTTTATACTCGTTAAAAATTCTGCCCATGTCGTGCAGTTTTTTCTTCCCCGATAACTGAACAGAATGATAAAAATCCGACCAGGGATGAGATCCACACGTCATGTGCACGGATTATTCTGTTGAGAAAAAAATAATACTAATTGTGAAAAACGGCGAAAAGAGGTTCGTTTCATTTGTATTACTGTTGTACGAAAAAGATACACCTCGTTGGTTAAGCTGCATTTTCAAAAATTTCTTTCAACCATTACTTTGTCGAGTACCAAACCCTACACAACTTAAACGTTACATCGACTATTTCTGATGTTCAACAACACAAGTCATGTTAGCCATTCTCTGGATTGTTTACACGGTGAGGATAAAAGGAAAAAACTGGATGGAATAGCCAAAGTAAAAACCTGACAAAAACACACATGAGGAGGAACCGATTTACCTTTCGTTCCGTTTGCTGTGTGAATGATTGACAACAAGCAGCGCCCAAATTCTTCTAAAATCATCTTTTCAATCATTACCTGGGACTTTCCCTCCTGATGATAAAAACAAAAAAAATTCAGTTAGCCTGTTCTTGCCGTTTAGACTTCTGGAAGTGGAGGAAAGTTGGGATGGGAGGGAAAATAAAGCAAGCGAAACTAACAACCCACTTTTCCTCCCAAGTTATTTCTCTTATGTCCTCGAATAATAGCCGTTCCTATCGAATAATCTACCCCGTTTGGTAGAATTATTGTACATAATTGCCTCCCTCGAATAATCGCCCCCACCTCCCTTGGATAATGATTTTGCAGTGGAGTCCAGTCCAGAAGGACTGATTAATGACCCGAATAGACAAAGCGTTCAGTTTACTTGAAGTGATTTTTTGATGATTAAACGGGACAATAAAACAAAACTGTTTCCAATGTTTTTTTTTTGTTTCCAATATTTAGAGCATGACTCTAGCGAGCAATATTTGAAGTAATCGCCCGCCTAAATTAACCCCTCCACCTTGAATGATTGCCATCTTTTGGTGTGAACAATAACAAGTTACGCAGAAGTAGATAGGGTGAAACTAAGGGAAAGCAAACTCACATTTTCTGCATCAGTGGCTTGAGCTAAAAGACACTGACAGGTTGCTTGTACTACATCATCCGTTACAAACGAGAAGGGGAGTCTGTGAAGATAGAAGACAAAATTTGAGAGAAATGTTTCACCCAGACAGTGATGAAGCCAAGGGTAGAGGCACTGGAAGTCAAATTTATGAAGAAATTTAATTAATTAATTAATTTAGAAGTTTCTGTCACACGTACATAGATAAAAAAAGATCGTAAGAGTGATGAAGGGCAGGCGAAAGGGCACAGAGGTCCACGAGGCTGATCCCAACACACTTACAATAAATACAATACATACTAATAAATGCAATGCTATACGATACACATACAAACTATATAAATGCAGAACATGTTTAGCTATGTAAATGTTTAACATATAAATGACTAGCAGCAGTCCTGCCTCAACGATCTGCAGTGTGGGCAGATCGTTTTCCACGATTGTATGCGCTCAGAGTCAAAGTCCGTTTCTAGTTTTTAAAAGTACAGCTTTTAAAGTTGGTTTTTGAAAGAAGTATGGTTTTTGAAAGCAGCATTCTGCTGCTTCACACCCTTCATGGTTGGGTACACAAGTAGTACTAATTAATGTGTTTCAGTTCATTTCATTTTATTGTTTTCTCCATTCAGATTATGTTAAGGATTACTTTAGTAATAAATACAAGGTAAAAAAAAATAGAATGGAGAGGGGCACGATATAGTAAGAACTAATTAGTGCCCTAAATAATATTTAATTATCAATATCTATAGTTTATTACAAAAAACATATACATGTAAGCACAGACACAGACACACAAAGATACATCATGGTCAAAGCAAGGAGATTAGTACTGAGCAAAATAATATTTGAAAATTGCTTTTTTAAAATTGCTTTTTGATGGCATATTGCAAATGGAAAAAAGAAGATTATTCCAAAAATATTTACCAATAACATTGGGCAAAATTTTCTTATATTTGTCCTAGAGTGAGGAAGGAATAATTGTTGAGAAGTTGCAGACCGTGTGGAATAATTATGTTGCTCAGAAACAAGGGATATCGAGAAATTACAAGGCGTGTCATCGCCTTTAACAATGTCACGAAATTTCAATAAACCTAGGCTAACATTATGTGGAGTAATATGATCTTGTAAAGGAACATCATTAATAATTCTAATTGTTTTGTTTTGGAGTCTTATAATCTGCAATAATGGGTTTTCATAGTTATTACCCCACAATATGCAACCATATAAAAGATAAGGGTAATATAAGGGTAATAGATAAGGGTAATATAAAAGATAAGGGTAATTAATGTGTTGTGTTCTTTAAATGTTTAATATCTTTACTACTGCTACAAAATTTCAGTAACATGAAGTAACATTCTCTAAAACATGGTAACCAATCGATTACACTTTCTTTCCAAGGTCAACATGGAACTGATAGGTCACCACAGAAGACCATCAACTTAAAGACGACGTCTTTACAAATAACAATAATCACAGAAGTGGCAGACTTGCAAGAACTGTCTAACATTCAAAATAAACTTCAAAATTTATCATAACATATCTCTAAGAATCCCAATTGACCAGTAAAATCAGGCATGGACAAGATTATTTTACTCATTATGTTCAGCTATTTGACTCTTTGAATATTCTGAATCAGTGGCTGAAGAATAAATTAAATAAAGCACCAACCTCTCTCCAGAGTTTGTCAAGAATGTTGGTCTAGATGGTAAGTCTTCTATTTGTGACTCCAGCTTTGTTCGGGCAGCATTCTGCTGCTTCACACGAACCTCTGGAGAATAATAACAAGTCACAATAAACAATGTGATTAATAATAACATTATTTCACTGAATTGAGTGTAATAACAAAAAGTATAACCAGTAAATGCATTCTCCGACATACCAGCTAAACAAAAAAGTCACAGTGCACACAGTGGCATTAAAACAAACTAGAGATGCACTTTACACACTAATGTCAATATAATCACAGTGGACACAGCCGAAGCAACATCATTTATGCACTTTGGTACTACATGTATATCCTGTTGAATTTGCAACCTCACAGTTGTAGAAAAACAAACAAACAAACCAAGGCAAATCAAATAAACTCAAATCAGTTTATTTAAGCTTGAAAGCGTGGGGAGAGGTTGCCAAATCTCCTGAGCAAAGGGCTCATTTTTCAACATTTGAGCATCCAGATTAAACTGGAATTTAGAAGTGTTGGTTTTTGAGGAGAGGGGAAAACTGGATTAACTGGAGAAAAACCTCTCGGAGAAGAGTAAAGAACCAACAAACTCAGCCCGCACATGATGTTGAGTCCGGGAATTGAGCCTGGGCCACATTTGGTGGGAGGCAAGTGTTCCCACCACTGCTCCCCCGAGAAACTCTTAAAACAAGCATTAGTAGGTATCACATTGTTCACACAAGGACAATAACTATTTGCTGTTTTCTTCCTTCAGCATTAAGAACACTGAGGATAACATCAATGATACCTCTAAAAGCATAAAACAACATGGACAAAACCACCTAACACACTACCCGTGACCATGGCTTTGGGGAATCTTGAAACCTTTTTGTTCTTTGAGCATGCAGCAAGGAATTCCGTGTCCAGTCCTTTGAAGTTCTCTGGTTTTTGAACTGAGTAGAGCAATCAAGCCCATCATTCCACCACTGCTGTTGCAGATTTTGTACTGTTTATTTACACGACTTCTTACCTGCAGCATCTGCTAGGTGCATTAATGTTTTTCTTTCTGGACTCTCCTCAAAATTCTTACATCCTGTGCATTTACAGATATTTGTACACAAAATCTTGGCCTACAAGGAAATAAAAAAACAAACAAATGAATGAATGGGTGAGTGACTGATAAATGATAATGATCGTGTAAGTTTAGATGGTGCCTGTGTCAAGGTCATCCTTGTTCAAATTAATAATTAATAATTTAGAACTTATATAGCGCATTTTCCATGTGTATATGTTCAAATGCGCTTTAAAAGCAGATGAAATTGGAATTTGAGTAAACAAGGCAGTCATTTTATTCTTATTCTATTTTTTTCAATTAATGCCTACATAGCAAGTGGAGGATGGGTGCCCAAGCTAATGCCTGGGGGCTGAAAATGCAAAGCTGAACCAAAGGAGATAATACTGCCACAATGACCTTCCCAACTAGCAGCATACATGTAGCTACAAGCCCCACAATGCCAAAATGCTGTACAAAACACCTGACAGAGCACAAATACCACATGCAATGCACATGCAATGGCACACGCCTAGAAAACAAACTTGGAATCGCTGACCCAAGCCTTGCCTGCACACTGCGCTACCACAATATTATTGCAGCAATACAAATGCTAACACAACCCCACAAATGCTGATACACTAGAATGAACACCAAAGAACTCAAGCACCACCTGCTCATTCTCCTGGGCCCAGTTGTTCAAAGCACGATTAAGCTAATCCGGGGTTAGAATGAACTTTGAGTCCAGTTTAGTTAGTGTTCAGTAAAAACATTTCCAAAAGATTTTCAACCTTAAGTTCTGACTGGACTTTAACTTAACTTTAAAGCGTAAAATTTGATTTACAAAACCTTCTCAACAAGAGAGATGAAAACTTTGGTTAACTCTTAATTCTGGGTTAGTGTTAATCCGCTTTCGAACAACCGGGCCCTGGTTGTTAACTAGGTTAAATTACATTTAACCACAGGGTTCCAGATAAGATTTTAAGGCAGGGTGTCAACAAGGAATTCCGTCGGGTCAAATTTCCAGCGCTCCCACCAAATCATTATAAAATTTCATTATAAAATTTCTTAATTTGTCAGGTTATGTAGCTGACCTTGTAGGGTTTTTGACCCAAGACCCCCCTCTCATCTGGAACACTGAACCATAATAAAAATAAGCCACACTGTTATGAGTAGTACAGTTTGAGAGGTAAAATAGACAGTGCCACACCTACCCTAAGCAAAAACCTGAAACTCACCTCATAGCATTCACAGTAGTTTTTGAGGCATCCTGAACGTTTACAATGACAACCTGTTGAAAGAGAGAATTAAAAAGAGGAAAATTATAAGCCATGCACAAGGCATTTGTGAAAACAGCACATGTAAGACGAAGACAGCAACACAGTGGTGTTACCTTTATTATGCCTTCTGTCAGCATCACCCTGCATTGAAAAGAGTTTTTGAAATAGATTCATTGCCTTTGTTGTGTTCTTACTTTTTGACAGCATGTAACAAGTACATTTAGGTACATTTACTATTATCATCCGCAATATAATTATCTTTTTTAACTGCTGTCCTAAAGAAATTGGTCATATCAACAAGGAGGTTGTACTAAAGGGTAACCTTGTAGTAGGATGGGGGTTTGCTGTCCTTGTATTAGATAATAATATTATATAAATATCTATAACATAGCTGGCAAATTTGTGTAGTCAAATTCAATTGCACGAGCGTGCTTCATATTCCTATTGTGCACACTGATAACCTAGCAGAGGGAATTTCTCTTAACACAATATTTAAACTACCGCATTGAAAATGTTATAAAACAATTGGTTCATGCCGTCAGCTGTGTGTTCATCGAGATATGAAGCACTTGGGAAGTTTGGAGAGCACTCAAGAAGCTAGAAGAAGAAGAAGCTGTGCCTCGAGCAACTCTTAGGCATCTTTCATGCTCTCTAAACTTCCAGCGTGCTTCATACTGTATCTTGATGAATGCATGCTGTCACATGAACCGATTGTTAATTAAAGTGCATATAATCAAACAACATAAAAATCCTTTGGGTAAAAATGTGAAGTGCTGCACAAGTACACATAATGAGTGACGAAAGTGCTAGATGCAATGAACTGATATTATTACTCAATAACAGAAGATAGTGGTTATTACCCTTCCTTTTCCAATTTTAGGATGAAAAGCCTGAGGATTTCTCTCCAGACACGCCTGAAAATAAACCATTCTATGTATTACCAAGGGACAGCTATCCTTTCAAATTAAGAGGGTAGTCCTATTGACATAGGACCACCCCCCCACCTCCCCCGAAACAAAAAATGTAGTCAAGTGAAGACTAAAAGCAGAATTGACTACTTGAAAATACAGTATAAGAGGTGTATAATAACAAAAAAAAAAAAAAAAAAAAAAAAAACACAGGTCCATATTTATCTATTAAGTTGAAGGCTACCAGTTCCTGCAAATATTCAGCTGATTCTGAGCTCTTTAAATTTTCAAGGTCAAATCCTCACACACCATAGTTTAGATCTAAACCCTTCAATTGTACACACTAACCTTGATAGCTTTGCTCCTTTCCTTCTCGTGTTCCATGTTATTAGAGCAATTCACACAATTACAATTGTTGCAGAATTCACCATTGGCAAAACAGTCACAGTACCTATTACAAGCAATTGAGAAATGAGTGAAGAAAACAGCTTGTCTTCAGGGCATTTACTGGCACTACACAAGGAACAATGGTTCAGGAATTGCTGTTTATTCATGATCACATCTTTAGTGTTAATTCAATAAATTATCACACAGTCACATAATCTAAGATAAATTCTATAAACTTAAGACAGTAGTTAAGAACAATACTTTAGTAACAAGTCTGTTCAACTTACAGCTTGAGGCACTGTGATTTGGTGCAGTTACAAGGCTTGCGAGGTCTACTGGGAGGTGAGGATTCAGGTGAACTCCTACAAAACCAAACAAGGGACCATGATAAAGATCATCACTACTCAACCCCTTCACTGCCAACTTTTTTATGTCTTCTTTTTTTTGCAATTTCCTGAGGGTAGGAGACTGTCAAGACGACCTCGTTATTCCATATAAAGCGTTACCACAGAGATTTCCTGGTCCACAACCCCGAAAGCTGTCTTTCTTGTCACGCTCATGACACTAGCTGTAGTTTGTTTTTAAACGATCACTGGCAGCAACTACAATTCGGTAGGTATTTGATTTATAAGTGTCACCTCAGATGCCCCCTGCCTGGCATCCTAAAGCTGGGTTGGTTGGTAGAGGCAATCCTCTGAAGGAAAACAGAGGTAAAAACAATTTCTCAGCAAGTGGACCACTGAAAGTGTTTCTTGCAAGTCATGGTGATTCCAAAGTGAGGTTGTGTTTCTGGCCGTTCTGTGAATGGATTCCCGGACCTGGCATGGCAATTCATGGCATTTCAAGAAGTGGAGTCAAAGTTTGCTGCCAACTTAAACTTTCAGCTTCAAAAGATGTTTTTGTCTGAAAGACTTCAAGGCAAAGTTGCATATTTTTGGTATTGCCAAAGGGCAATCAAAGCCAACATTTTTATTCAGAAAGTGCAACATGAAGACAACATAAACACTGATGTTTATAGTCATCTGCTCGACCAGCTAGGTCTTTTGACATGTTCGTGGAGTACATGCAGTCTGAATACTACTCGTCTAAATACACTGTAGCTTGCAAAAGAATGACAGTGACACTTATCTAGTATACAGTTTCTTTTCCTTACCCATTAACTGCCATCCCTGCTTGTGTCCCTGTATTCAGTGCATTAGTCTGCAAAGGTACTGCGATGGGAAAACCTCCAGAAGTAAGGGCTTGCTGAAAGACAGAAAACATATTACAATGAAAAAAAAGGTGTGTTAATAAACATGCTTCACTAGCTGTCAGGGTTTTCAATAAGTTTTTTTATAAGCAGCTGCTGGAGGTAGAACAGGTGGCTGTGACAAGAAAGGGGGCCGTAAGATGTACAAAGAAATACAAACTGAATAGATGGCGGTAAGAGGCATGATAGGTGGCGGTAAACTGCCAGTAACCAGCTTTTATTGAAACCCCTGAGCTGTGTAGTTGTGATGTAACAGCTGCATCAAGGGCCATGACCTGGCAACACCTGTTACAGCCGCATGTCACTTTCCAATTTTATAGTTTTTCACAGTGGTTGAATTTGAAGAGGTACATCTGGTGCACACGCCAGCCACAAGGTCCTCTTACCTGAGGAAGGTAAACCACTCCTCCACTGATTACCCCATGTGGAAACTGTATGTTTCCTGTAGCTCCTGCTCCACTAATTTGCGGTATGTTGGAGGGTAACGCTGGAACTATAAGTCTCGGTTGTTGAGCTCCACTAGTAGCCTGTGCTACAGCAGGCTTTGGTGCCAGCTAAAAAGAGGGAAGTACATGTACTTCATAAGACAAAATAGTTAAAATAGAATAAGTAACATGAGCAGCATACACATTGTAGGTTGTTCTTTAAACATGACAAATGCATTAGTGTTCAACATTCCAAATAATTTGCAGCATAATATTTCATGTTACATTTGGGAAGGGAAGTTGCCAGTTCAGAGGGAGAGGGAAAAGGGAACAAGAGACTTGTACAGAACAGGCCCTGGTTGTTCAAAGGGCAGAGAACTCTATCCAGGGGATAAAATGCATTGCAACTGATACATTAATTTTTATCCCTTGGATAGCGAATTGTCCACTGGATAGAGTTATCCACTCTTTGAACCACCAGGGCCAGAACTTTAAGATGTTAAATTTCCTTCAGAGAGGGGGCAGGAAAGGGGAACCTCATTAGTTGGGGGTTGCTATTACAGGTAATTCACCCCACAAGAAACACTTGTCTTATAATTATTTTCATGTCTCTCTGTGGAATATTTCAGTGAGAAAGACTGATACCTGTTGAGGAACTTGAGCTGGTTTCTCAGCAGGGGCAATGCTCCTGACCTGGATTGAAGGTGTTGTTAACTGGACAGTCTGTCCGCTAGGCACCGCTGACACAATGTTCACTTTGGGAGCAATGTGCCGAACACTTGTAGTAGGGGCTGCAGGGGCAGCTATTGTGAACTTAGGTTGTGTTCCCGATTGTAGTTTTGGTAAAGAAGTAGCTGCAACACTTATGGGTACAAGTTTCTGAATCTGGAGTGGAACAGCTTGCTTGCTTGGAGAGCCACCTGTCTTTGGTGCGATATGTTGTTTAGCTGCGGCATTAAATGGCTGGACATGAACCAAGGTACATGTTATGTTCCCTCCTGTACTAGAGTTTGTCTGTGCACCAGCAAGAGCTGCACCAGTGCGTGATAAAGGGGTTAGCTTGATAGGGCTTCCTGAGATGACTACCACTGGTGGTTTTGATTGAGCAGCTGTTGCCACTGTCCTGGTGGAAGTTGATGTTCCAGAGGCTCCTATGGTTTGAAACACAATCATCACATTTATTGCCTATATCCAGTAAGCTGTCTACAGTAAACGGAATAGAGACGCAGTATGTCTAGGCAGCACAGACACATTCCACTGTATCATGAAGGGACCAAATGGAAAGTCAGCAGAACAGCAATTGGACAAATCACCAACTTTTAGTGCATTTTGACTTGTGTGGTCTATCTAACTACAAGAATGAAAGACATGTAACCTCAAGCTTACTACCACCCTGGGGAAGGATTGGGGTTCCACATAACAGAATGCCAACATACGGTACACACTGTAATACAGGATCAGAATGTCACTGATTTTTGAGGTACAGTACTGGGCTAATGTACAGTACCGCTCAAAAGTAAGTTACCAGTCGCGTCGCGTTTCCTGTGCTACGCAATTCACGTCGCGCGAGAGTCACTAAAGCGGAAATTTTTGGCATAAATTTTAGGTGATTTTGCAACGTGACATCAATTAAATTCGCGTAACATTTTCCAAATGCAGCTATTGTTCTGTTGAATTTGAGTCGTTCATAGGTGTAGTTCACTTCTGTGCAAATAAATATAGCATCATTGAGGTCATTACAAATCGAAAACTTGTAAACAAACCGACGAATGATCAATTGCGAATGATAAGCATAATTCGTTACTCCCATTAGCGCTGAATTTAGTTGAATTTTTATCGGTTCTGTCGTCGATACGTTTGAATGGTCGTGTTTTCTAAATTCGTTGAGGACATAATCAAGAGCTAGTTCGGCACAAGCAAATGACTAATGACCGGCCGGGTTTTGCTTTCGGATTGCAAATTTGCATAAAACCGCAAAACTACTGTCTGTGTAATTTGAAACCTTCCACTCAATATGACCGAAAAATTCATGAGAAGCCAAGGAATAGAACCCGAAACAGAACGGAGTTTATTTTATTTCCTTCTTTGTGCACGAAAAATTTTATCATGTAGAAATCTGAAGTTCATTCTGCCAAAGGTGAAGACGCATAAGTTTGGGTAGTTGTATGTGAATTGTTTTGTTTATTCGACATGCTGGCGCTCAATCGTATATTTTCTACTTCGAAAGACCGGAACACATTTTCCTGGCCATATCTTTGTAAACTTGTGCAGATTTTAATCCAGTAGAGTTTGTCCGTGGAAAATAGATTTGCCGAAGAGTAAGTAGTTCGGAAGCCTCGTATGTGCTCCGCTTAATTACGCCTGTCTTCTTATCTACGGCTCGATCTGTTCTTAATTTGCCACAACTTGCCAACATTTTCAATTTTTTTAATGGCTAGTTGTCAAGAATCAGATGAATAGAAAACTAACAAAAAGTATCAAGCATCAGTCATCAGTGGCTCATGGACAAGCCAAAAAATTGGCGGTTTGATGTACAGTGTAGGAAGAAGCTTGTGTCCAATGAAGCGAATTGAATGGCTGGCGCGACGACGGTAGAATTCCTCGGAATGTCTCCACTTCAAAAGACTGAAAAGCATGTTCATGTACATCATATTGTGTATGTAGGTTTTTTAAAGTTATTAATATGTCGACCTCAGTCTATCAAAGTTTCGAGGAGAAAACAGTTTGACACGGAATTTGGAAGCAAAGCACACGCTGCCATTCTCCGGCGATGATTGATCAATTACGCATATTCATTTCTTCTTAGCGGGCTTTTGCGAACACTGGAAATTGACTATTGAAATCGACTATTGTTGCTTTACAATGGGCATATTAAATGGTGAGAGAGCTTCAATTCAATATACTTACAGTTTCCAAGACATTGCGCGCTACGCAAATTGCGTAGCGCGTGACGCGATTCGCGTTGCGCGCGAGGGTGGTAACTTACTTTTGAGCGGTACTGTAACTTGACATTCTCAACTTGACACTTGATTCTCGAAGCTATCAAGAATCGAGTATCAAGGAACAAGTTTCAAGCTTTCAGTACTGATTTTAGAGACACCTGAAGAATTTTTCAAGGATCTCGATAAAGGATTTAAATAATTAATTCCTCTAACCTCAAACTGTATAACAAACCTAAATGTAAACTCTCCTCTATTAAGATGTATGAAAAACTAATCACGCAAAAAGTTTTTTGTTTTGTCTCAAAACCTGATGCCCTTGGCTCGATACTCGATGCACTTGACCCAAGCCTTGATACTCGAAGCTTTTGAGTATCAAGGATCGAGGTTTGAGTCACAAAGTTTGAGCTTCAAGGGACTGAACTTACATTTGCCTGGTACTGTAGATGGGTATGTGCCAAATTAAAGTAAGAGGGATTCCAGGTACAATGTATTACGGTAAGAACCAATACAATGTTTTTTCAAGGATCTTGATAATGGATTTTGAAAAAAAAAAAAGATTAATTTCTCTATCCTCAAATTGTATAACGAACCTAACTCTCCTCTGTTAAGATGTGTGAAAAACTCATCACACAAAAAGTTCTTTGTTTTCTTGTCTCAAAACCTGATTCGCTCAACTTGATACTCTAAGCATTCGACTTGAGCCTTGATATTTGAAGCTTTCGAGTATCAAGGATCAAGGTTTGAGTCACAAAGTTTGAGCTTTGAGGGAATGTCAACTTACATTTGCCCAGTACTGTAGGTGGGTATGTGATGGGTACACACTGTATGTATTACACTAAGACTGTCCATACACTGTCTTTCTGGGGTCTTACTCACAAATATCAAAGCAGGTAAATCCCCAGCCCCCAGACCTTAATGACAGCCCTAGTGTCTGTTTTAGAGCACTTTTCAATTTAGTGTCGTAAAACCAAAACCAAAGCAATTTCTCCAGCCAATCACAACAGAAGTACGCAATGAAATGAGCCAATCAGAATACGAAGCAATTACATGTAGCCGGCGTAAAACGTGCGTGCAAATCACAATTGGTTTTGGTTTTGCTTCTCATTGGTTGAGAAAGTAGCGTGAGTTTTCCTGGCCAATCACAGAGTGAAGCAATGCAAAACCAAAGCAAAACAATAATTACTTTCGACACTCAATTGAAAACCACTATATAACAAGTCATGTTTGCTGTCAAATGCCACTGATTTATCAGCCATACTAACCTTGCACAACAGATACCACAGTACATTGTTTTTTTTGAAGTTCTGGTTTTGGTTGGATGAAGAATATCTGAGGCTCAGGAGCTAAGGTTGTAGTAGCCGCTGTTGAGGTTACTGTTGCCGTACCCAAAGTTACTACAGGGGTAGTTTTTGTTGTCACATTTTGAGTTACTGTTGCTGTTACTGGAGTAATGGTTGTTGATGCTGTTGTGGTTGATGGTGGTGTGGGATATGCATCATCAATTGGTTCTTGCTTGACTGTAATTATTTTCTCCATACAAGTTGAAGTTCCCTGTTTGAGGAAAAAGAAAAAAATACTTAAGTCTTTAAAACCCAACCAATGACTAACACACCATATTCACAGCAAGTACAGTATTTTAGTAAGCTCTATTTTTACATACAGTTCAACATACTCTAGGCACTCTCCACAGAGTCCAACATTTTCTAGGGCATAAACTGATATCCTGCCTCATAAACTGTATGTTGTATTTATTAAGTACACTATGATAAGAAAGCTAACATGATTTTGCAAGTTTCTATTTATAAATGATGTTATTTGATGCATTGTTCATTTCCCTGTAAACAGCCTGAAAACAAAAATACAACAATAACTATTTCTTCAAATTTCTGAAACAAGAGGGTCAGAAAATGCTCCCAGTATGATCATTTACAATGTACAGTCAATATTTATTGGCAATATGTGTAAAGCCCCGTTTACACAGGCTATTTTTGTCGTGCAACTCACTGCAATTTTTGTCACACTAGGCGTGATTCCAGTGCAATTTTAGTGCGATTTGACGCTGTGATATTGCTGGGGTTTCGAACTTGCTCAAAACTTGATGTATTTTTGCTGCAATTTTTTTTATAAAACTGTGTTTTGTGAGTTACATCTCAAATTGCCATGTATCATGGTAACAAATTGCACTAAAATTGTGCTGAAATCAAACCTCATTTACACAAGCAATTTTGAACTTGCAACTTTAAAAAAACATTGCGTAAACATCCCAGCACAACAAAAGCAAACTTCTAACATCTAGAAAAGAATATTCATTTCAGCTTTGAATCCCCAGAAATCTACATTTTTTGAACAGTTTGAATTCTCTGCAGTTGGACTTTTACTGGAAGACTCTTGCTAATGACTACAAAAGTGTAAGAATGCAAGAAAAAAAAAGTTGGAAACTTTTTGCAGTACTGCAAAATCCTGCAAAA
Source organism: Pachyseris speciosa (assembly GCA_016490735.1). Lineage (NCBI taxonomy): Eukaryota > Metazoa > Cnidaria > Anthozoa > Scleractinia > Pachyseridae > Pachyseris > Pachyseris speciosa. Next base: position 935,085 of record JAEMWC010000171.1, on the reverse strand, counting down.
TCACATGGAATATCACCTGATAGGTTGATTTGAATAAAATTAGGGATATTCCATAACACTGGGCTGAGGTTTCATTAGAAGCCGACAACCGGCGAAAATCGCCACCTACTTTGTCATAATTTACCTCTTACCGCCGCCTAATTTGTACATATTTTCACTCAGATTATTGAAAAAATTCATCAGGTTACTGCCTACTATAAGTTAGCTCAGACGGCTATTTCAAAACTTATTGAAACCCCTGACTAAGTGGGTTAATAATTCATCATTCAACACATTGATAGCAAAGTGAAGTTTGTTGAGTTTATTACAAAGAAGCCATTATTTTTCACAAAATTATGTATATCCCAGGGAAATTTTTTTAAATGTTATGTATAGTACGTACAATGAATACCCATTCAGACAGTTACACAATGCATTGAGTAATAAATTACATTCCTCATTCATTATACATATATAGTATAATTTGTACTGCCAAATGGTGCACATAATGATACACTACCACAAGGATTTATCAGATATTCAATGAAAACTATTAACCATTGAGGCCAAAATTAATATAGCGACCACCATCTAATATCTCCTTACAATAACATGTGACCAAACAAAAAATGTTAACGTTAAGGTTAAAAATAATCACTAAAGAAAAAGTTTTTTTCTTTTAAGCAAATCTTCCTTATGAGAGACATATGAAGAATGACGAGGGGCTTTAATAGTCGATTTATTCTTGTTATGTTCACTGACTGAGGCATTCTCTGGAAATAAACTGCTGGTAAGAATTCTTGTCATAGGCTGTTTTTTGGCAAAGTTCGATCAGAAAAGAAATCAAATCAGATTATTCTGTTTAAAGATAAAACACGCTCACTTGAAGTTTTCGTTTTGATCACGGTGTATTGGTTAGTCATAAATAAGAAAACTAGTGAAAAACCAAATAAACCAAATGTATACATATATTAAGTATAAAATGCAGCAAAAGAGATTTTCTTTTACAACTGCAAAATATCTTGGAAGACTCGTACAACAAAAGGCTGACTATAACGCTTCAGACAGCAAAACGATCACTAAAGTTGCAAATGTTTACAAACAAAGTCTGATTGAATGTCGGCCGAGCGCTCTAACAAGATAAGATGCATGTATTAAAACTCGAGCTACAATGTAGGTCAGGTAACTTGCGTTCATTGTTTTATACTTTCGCGTGTTATATTGCAACGCTGGAATGCAAAACTTTATGTAAATGCATCAAGTCGAACTTCGGGTTTCGGAGAAACTGTTTGTGATGGAAAAGGAAAGTTAAGTTTAAGATTTGCAGACGATGGTAGTTATTGCTATAACTATTGTTTAACACTTACAGCCTGATATAACGCTTATAAATAAGTGTTTAATGAACGGAATATAACATGCATTATTTTTGAACGAAAATTGATCAGCAAGAAGTTCACCGCTACTCTGATATATGTTCTTTCTGATGCCGCAAAAAAATAAAACTACGGATCGGTAGTTTTACACATCAGAGACGGCGGCTGACATACAGTAAGGCACAATGCGTAAAGCGAAAATTTTCCGTCTACTTGTAAAATAATTCTAATAAACATCCAGTTTCTTCAAGTGATAATCAAGGATTGTAATCATATTTTCGCCAAAAAAAAAAGGGTAGCAATACGATTACAAAATAAGAGTTATGGGCATAACAGGTTGCCGGACAAATGCAACAAAACGAACTGACGACAAAAGGGGAACGATCGGAAGGGCTACACCAGTTTACGACTAACAAGATTTTTGTCTGGCCACTCGACACCTCAGATTTAACAAGAGAAACGAACTGGATCATTAACAGTAAACAGGCGAAATCAAATACACGTCTTAAGGCCCAAAATGTCCAGCAGAAGAAATGTAATACAATGATCGCGAAGGGAGACGTAACACATCCAGGACTAAGCCCGGTCGCTAGGCGAAACAGTACGTTTTTCCTCGCGATCATCCGTCCGAGGAGACACAGTACACTTAAACAACCACTGATTACCTGCGAGATACATCGATCTTAAACAGCGTCTAAAACAAGCGTCCCTTTCGTGGAAAAATCCCATGAAAACTGTATAGTAAGGACAGCCAATCTACTCCATTTTGCGGACATCTTGTTGTTCAAAATCACGCGCTTTTGCCAGCTAAAGAAATCATCCCACAATGCATCAGTCTCCAGCTTGCGTTGATTGGACGAATTAACAATGGAAGAAGATTTGGTGTGTTCTGATTGGTCTAATTTGCACGACGGCATTTTGATGACTGTTCGAGGAATGGTAAGACTTCGGGGATCGATTTGCATGTTGTTTTCTGTGTGCAGATTAAAAAACAGAGAAATTTTTGCGGCGTGGAAAGAGAAGGGTTTTTAAGGTAAAGCGCTTTGTTCACTTGTTTAAGACAACTAAATGTTATTATATTATTCCCCGTACTGTATTGGAATAAGTTTGCACTGATGAGTAAAATTCGAGTGTCTTGTATGTACAGGTAAGCTGCCAGTCAAGCTTTCGTGCAGATCGAAAAACAAATTCGATAAATTCCAAGTGAGTGAAGAAGTAATCAGCTCTTTTATAGCTTTTGCTGTGCTTACGCCTTCATCCCTGTCTTCTATCCATTGTATTTGTTGCTGAGATTACCCGCAACATGAAAACTGCACCTGAAAAAAATGCGTTTTTGAAGAGGATGCAAAATGTTGATATATTTTGATCAACGTAGACAAATTGGAAATGGGCGTGGTTGGCGTTGGAGTGGGGGATTAGGAGGGCTATTGAGGAAATGATGCTTCCACCCCTTCGTTTTAGCAGCTTGAGTAGGACCCTAGCAGTTGTCAAGGATTAACGAGAAAGATTATTTAAGCCTGAGTCACTAGTCTGTCCCACTTCCAGACTGATCTGAAAACATGGTTTTTTCCATGTCACATGGAAAAAACCATGTTTTCAGATCAGATGATGTGTGTTTGTTCTTCATGGTAATTACATGTAGTGTACATCCTTCTCATGACCAGCTGCAGGAAGACTTATCACTAAATAAATAAACTCACTACCATGTCAACTCACGTCACCAAACAGCTTGTTGCCAGGAGAAGGCACCTCACCAATATTATTTTTTATTTATTTTTTTAATTTTTTTTAATTTTAATTTATTATTTTTTTTAATGCAACATTTATTGAACACAAGTTCGGTACTATTCCACAGTACTTACTTTACAACAGCAAAACAATGAGAAGTGTTACGTTACTCTACGATGTGCTACTTTTCGAGAAAAAGTAACACTGACGCTAGTTAACTTTGACCTAACAGTGCGATACAATACTTAAATCTGCATAACAGTTTTTATCAATTCATTGACAGTTACGAAGGGTACATGAATTACAGATCTTAAAACATTTGACAACATATTTAATTAGTTACAAAATAATAATAATATACTTACCACAGTAAGAGGAGAATACATTTTGCGCAAAGAATAAATTAAAGATATAAACAAAAGAATTACACGAGAGAGGATGAGGCATCTTCTCTATACAGTCAATTTCTCCAGAACATATTTGTGATTCACTCTATTAATAAAATCTTGGAGGAGGATTGCTTCTTCATTTAACTTCTTCTTATAGATGTAATACCTCATAAACAAAAGTGTGTAGTTAAATTTTCTATTTAGTGATGTAGGGCTATTGAAATTTCCAAAGAGTATTGCTTCCATGCTGGGAACGAACCTGGAGCCGTTTGTGTCATTAAACCACTGGACAACCTTCTCAGAGAAAAGCTTGGTGAAATGGCGATGAATGAATGTGTGATCAATTGAGTCGAGATCTCCACAATATAAACACTCCCCATCTGCTTTGATTCCAAATCTTAAGAGTTCTTTCCTAGTCACCACCGTCCTGTGTAAAAATTTAAATTGAAACTCCCTCAATTTCATCTCTTTACAGTTGGTTTTGACCGACTTGAAGATCGATGTCCAGCTGTTCTCATCAGTCTGAACAGTTCTATCCCATATCTTCTGACCTGTTTCTTTTTCAGTATAAGTTTTGTCTATCAGAAGCCAATAAAAGTCGCTGACCTTCATTTTTGTGAGATCGATACTAACTTTGTCCGCTAGAGGAAAGGAGGACAAATTTGGTTCAATTAAATTGCGCTCGGAACGAGAGTCTTCGGCTGTCCTTGCTTTAATTAACAGACGCTTGGGAACAGCACTTACAACCTGATAATACTGTAAAAAGTTAGTGTTAGTTAGCAAGTATTTTTCCCGAAAGCAAGCAAAGTCAAGGAAATTACCTTCACTATCCAAGAGATGTCGTATCGAACAAATACCCTTAGCAAGCCACTCTCCATTTACAAATGGTTTGTCTCCGATCAGAATTTCTTGATTGTTAAATAAGATTGTTTCATCAGTGAGGTTTCTGCCATAGAGTATTTTTAATTCACTAAAAAATGATAACATATCTTTGTAGAATTTTGGCAAGTTTTCTAGAAATTTAGCATTGTAATTACATGATAGAAGAAAGTTCAAACCTCCACATTTCCTAAAGAAAACGACAGGGACAGTTTTCCAGTTTGAGAAACCAGGCTTCAAAAGTCTAGGGATCCATGCTAATCTTAAAGCTTTAACCATTGTTCCAAAGTCTAGCATACGCAGACCGCCATTGCCATAATCCTGGTATAATCCTGTTCTTTTTATTCTATATCCACCAGTGAGGGTCGTAGTTGGCGCAAAGGTGTACGTGAAACCCACTAATTCAGGTCTACTCTTGCACTATCAGAGTCATGTTGACAATCGGTATAAAAAGGGTCTACTGAGAACTATGCTTGATCGAGCACATCGTTTGTCTTCATCTTGGACACATTTTTCCGATGAATGTGACCGTTTGAAAACAGTATTCTCAAGGCTGAAGTATCCTAAACATCTTGTTAATTCTACCATCAAAGTTTTCCTTGACATCAACATTTGAAGCAGAATAAACAAGTGGCGATATTCCAAGTGATTTAATAATTGATGGTCATTTCCTTTTTTATCATAAGATAAAAAAACGCCTAGGAACCTCGTCGGCCCATTCACCCATTTCAGTTGGAGCGGTGCATTTCTATTATTGGCACTTTCTCCGAGCCACATTGCCTTTGTTTTCTCTTTGTTTAGGTTAAGGCCTGAGATACTACCAAAGTCCATAACGACTGATACAGTGCTGTACTGCGTTTTCAACTGATTTTAAATCTGCACACATGAGGTTTGTGTCATCTGCGAACTGGCTTAGCTTGACTTCGTTGCCGCAAATAGAAATACCTTTCACGTTTTCGCTTTGGCGAATTTTGTTAGCCATGAATTCAACAGTTAAAATGAATAAGAAAGGGGAGAGAGGACATCCTTGTCTAACCCCCGCAGAAGGTTTTATCCAGTCAGTGGAGAAGCCATTATTGATGACTGTACTCTCTATGTCTGTGTAAAAAACTTTAATCCAGCTTCTGATGCTTTCTCCAAAGTTGTAGAGCTTTAATGCATAATGCATAAATGGCCATTCTAGGGTATCAAACGCTTTCTGAAAATTCATTGACATTAGTATACCCGAAGTTTTGTCAGTTTTTGTTTTTTCTAACAAATCACTTATAAGTCTGATGTTCTCACCAACGTATCATCCTTTTATGAATCCTGTCTGGTCCGTATGAATAAGACGGGCGAGAACTGCCTCGATTCTTTTTGCTATGGCTTTAGATGCTATCTTGTAGTCATTGTTTAACAGTGTTATTGGACGCCAATTCTTAAGATCCAATAATGAACTTTCTGGTTTAGGTATCAGCGTGATAATTCCCCGTTGCTGAGAAATTGATAGTTGCCCTTTCTCATGGGCGCAATTTAGGCTTGCCACTAAATCACTTCCCGCTAACCCAAAAAATTGGTTGTAAAATTCAATCGTAAAACCGTCTTCTCCCGGAGATTTTCCATTGCTGAATGAACTGAGTACATCCTGGCATTCTTTCAAAGTTAGAGGGCCTTCAAGTTGGTCCCGTTCATCATCTGGGAGTTGAGGAAAATTGATGTTATGTGTAAATTTGCTAAATTCTACCTCGGATGCAGCTATTTTGGAAGAATAGAGATCTTTGTAAAAGGATTCAATTGTTGCTAGGATTTGCTTTTCGTCCACAAAAACTTCTCCGTTTTCATCTTCCAGTTCCATAATCACCATATATTATATTATAACCACTAACTTTAATCTTGTTACAAACAACATAAGCATTGGTTGACGAAGTTATAGTTGTTTCTCATAATAATAATATGCCTTGCTCCATTGGTAATATTTGAAGTAAAGCAAAAAAGGTTACTGTAAGCCCTCTGTTGTCCGTAGTTGATTGCTTGTTACTGAGTTCACCAGTGGTGAGATCTGAGATTCTGGGTTTTGATGACAATGATAGCATGAGTTTGCAGCAAGGTGGTACTAAAACGTTAGTGAAAATTGCTTCAGTGTGTATTATAACGTGAGTCCCAGGGAAGTCATTCTTATTCTCTTCCTATTAATCTTTACTGAGATGTAAAAGCAATTAAACAGAAAAAGAGGTGTAACAAATGTGCTTGGTGTTATCTATGTACTTTGCCATGACTTTAATTGTCCTCTGATCATTAATGGGATGGAAAATAGAGATATTGTCAAGCTTTTCTTACAAAATGTAGCCTCCTCTTGTTAATTAGCTGTCTTGTGACATAAGCTCTCCAATGTAGTATTACAGCATGACAACATTGTTGTCTGTACAGGGTTAGTAGTCCATTTTACAATTGCATGCTCAGTGACCTGGCCTTTGAATGGAAATTAGGCTGGTGATGACCTTGTTTTGATACAGACCTTAATAATGTATACATGAAAAATTACTCAATTCTGATTTGCTAAAAAAGCAGTGCAGTTTTGCTGTAACAGTGCAAAAATGTGCAGACGAGTGCAAAAAAGTTGTAACAGTGCAATTACAAATATATTTTGAATGGTTTAGAAACAATAGAAATTTCAATTTGCCAATCAAGTTGTAGCTGTTTCTATAGCGATAAGTTCACGGTAAGTTTGAGCCGTGTTGATAATTTTGAAAACAAAAAACAATGGCCAGCGTTTTTGAGCAGGTTTTCTTTTGCAGATGAGCTGAAAACAGCTCTAAAAATGAGCACAGTGTGAAAAGCACTTCTTTTTGGCTGTCTGTTTGGAAAAAGTGATGTCTAGAGATGGGAATTGTAAAAAATTATGAGCCTGTGTAACTTATATAACATTTTGCTCTCAAGCCCATTTTGCGCACACGAAAATCCAGCTATGACTCCTTCAAGCCTCTATTGCTAGTTTTCTTGATCTTATTTGAGGTTTAGCACTTCATGTTTCACAAGCATGAATAAAAACCCCAATGACTGAATGAGTAAATCAACCAAGTTTGGCTGCAGGTGACTTTGTTAAAAGTCTCACCTATAATCTCAGAGGAACTGATATCCTTACTTTACCGAAAGTAAACCAGCTTATTTAGTCAGATTACATAGTCTTTGTGCCAGACAGGTGTTCAGTGGGCATAATTCAACCACTGGCGACCAGGTCTGTTGGTTTGGCTTGACTGTCCTCGAGAGGTGCTGGTAAGACCTTATCAGCTTCTGGAAGTTGGGGCTTGGCTGTTGCTCATGTTACCATACAGCTTCTGTTATCAACCTTTCCAGTACAGATCCCTGGACTCCACATCTCCTTGCTGGGAAGTTTCATGTGTACCGTTTCACTGGGGACGATGGCCTTCAGTGGCTTGGCAGCTCCGTCATAGTAGTGTTGCTATCACTGCTTTAATTCTCGCGACTTTAGTGCACAAGTATCAGCTTCAGTGTCATGACCACCACCACCACCGCTGCCACCATGTAATGAAGTCATATGCAGCCTACCTCGGTTGATTTACTCATTCAGTCGTTGGGGTTTTTATTCAAGCTCGTGATACCTTGTGCATCGAGCTGCAAGTCTCTTCTTACAAATCAAATGAGATCACATGTCCAAAAGGGGATCTTGTTACAAATCTACATGACTGGTACAATTTACCTTTTTAAAAATGGTAGTTAAATTTGTTTTGGATAGTCTTTGGTTAGCCGCTAAAGTTTTTAGTCCACTTTTACTCATGCCAGACAAATTGAAGAGATTGCTCATTCAGTTTCTCAAGGTTTTCTGTTACTTGCTTACTGCAAAAATGCCAAGACTCTACTTTTCTCTGCTTTTCACTGCTTTCTCATGTAAATCAAGTTATTCTTATGCTAACTGGTCAACATTTACATGTACATGAGAAAGACAGAGAGGTTGTATATCTAAAAAAGGTCACCTCTTGCCTTGCTTCCACTCAAAGGCCAGGTCACCAAACACACAACTCTAAAATAGACAATTGTAGCTAAAGACTACTCTTTTCCACCAGTTCTCCAACAGGAAATTGTAAACCAAGTTCAAGGGGAAGAGTTAAAAAATATCAGTAGTGCTGATGCTTAATTTCACTTTGAACTATTGCTTCTTCATAAATGGCATTTCTTCTCATTACAAGTTATTGTTTTCAGTGTTAACTCAAGCACAGTGTATATCTCTAGATGGCATAAAAGGATGGCATGGATACTTGGTGCTGGAGGGATAGCTGCTGTTGCAGGATTTTTTGCAGCTAACTGGGATTGGTACAAGAACAGTGCAAGACCTGATTTAGCTTATTTAAGTGCCATTAAACTCAAGACCTTGGATGGATCTGGAAAAGAAGTAATGGCTTCTGAACTGTGGAGGGAATCTGGAGCAGTGATTATGGTGGTCAGAAGGCCAGGATGATCTTTGTGCAGAGAGGTAACAAAGGGGCCCCAGACCAAACAACCTGTCACGGTTATTTTACTTGATATTCCCTACTCCCCAAAAACAAAGATTAAGCTTCATTCAATGAGTGTTTATGCTTTGGAGGAAGAGATTGGAATTAGGTGTTATTGACATTGTTATATTGGAAAAACTCCTTCAAAGCCCTTTTTGATTTTGATATTCACTCACTAAGATGGAGTCCTGTCCTTTGATCTCTTCAATCCTCATAACCTTGATAAAGCTGTGTACATACTATTCTGTCAGATTCTGTTACACTTAAGTTGTAAGTCTGGTTTAAATTTTCTCTCCCTAATCGATGTGGTCAAACAGCAGGGCTGTATTAAGTCAAGTGAACTCAAGCTAAGTTAAATAATGTTCCACAAACTAAGGTGTATGCACCTTTATATGCTGAACTGTCATACTACCGGTAATTGCTTTTTCTTTTTTAACTCAAAAATGGCATTTCTGAGTTGTGGGTGTGAGGCTGATTTAATTCCTTCACTTGATCACTTGGTCTATCCTTCAATTCCTGTTAAACATTTTGTACATCTGCTGAACAGTGCATAATGCCTGGCCCAACCATACAACTGTACTTTCAACCAAAATTATGATCGTGAGAACAGCCAATTATAAAAACAAAAAATTTCTTCAAATAGAGATATTACAGAAGACTCATGATAGATAAACAGAAGAGGAGGAACATGCTTTTGATAGATTTGAAGAAGGCTGTAGTTAACAGTTAAATTTGACCCAACTAAGCCTTAATCATGTATAGAATGTATTTCATAAGTAATACATAAGTTTTTTCTGCTGTCCCAAGTATAATATCTATCTTGTATCTAGTTTTTTGCTGTCATAATATATAACTTCAATTCACTAAGGGGTATAATATTAGTCTACCTAGATGTGCCTCTCTCCTATTTAGTATTATTTCATTCTATGTAATTAATGCTAAATGGAGAAAAATGAAAATACAAGCATTGTGCTTCTCTTTTGGAGCTTCAAGAATACTTCTAACAAAGGAATCGAAACCATATACCTGCATGTTGTTTACATGACTTTCATTTTCCAAGTTCAGTGGCTCACAGCCACTTTAATTATGTCTGTAAGAGAGCTGGACTGGCTACAAGGTACACCTTGTATACGCCCTGTATCATCTAGCCAACTTTATTAAATATTTTAATGTGATGTTGAGTTCTTCAAAGGTGTGACAAAATCATACAAACATGAATCGACATGAACAATTACGTCAATTCCCATTACAAAGCTTGGATGTACAGTCGAACCTCGATTATCCAGACTAGTTGGGACTGAGCTGAAGTCTGCTAAGTCTGGATAATCGAGAGTCTGGATAATAAAAAATATGAATATTAATGAGCAAAAAATAAAACTGAATGATTGAACAAATGGAGTGTGAAATTCCACAGCAACAAAGAACATCTGAGCAAATCAGAGCTCAGTTGCATTAATTTTTTTGTGTGGTGCGTGTGAGCTCGAAATGTGTACAGATTTGTGTTTTGAACAGGTTTTAGTTTGAACAGGAGCTTCGTTACTTACTGTAATTGGAGGGAAAGAAGTTTTACTACAGATGGCTAATTAATGGACGTGGAAACTGGGACCAGCTAAGCAAGTCCAGATAATCGAGAAATCCGGATAATCGACCTCCAGATAATCAAGGTTCCACTGTACAAGAAAATAATACAAGATTTGACATGTGTTTTCATGAGAGTGCCAGAGGTTCTTTTTTTTTTTTTATTAAATTTTATTGTTTTAATTTGTGATTTTTGTTTCAGGAGGCTTTAGAGCTCTCCTCTCTAAAACCTGAACTTGACCAGAAGGGTGTAAACCTTGTGGGTGTGGTTCATGAAGAAAAGGGAGCAAAAGCATTCCAACCATATCTCAATTCTACACTTTACCTGGATAAAGAGGTACTTTGTAGCACAAAATCTGTTAATTACCGTAAAAATAAGTAAAAGGACAGTATGTTGTACATAGGATGAAATACAGTGGGGTTTAATACAAAAAATAGGTACCCAAATGGTACATGTGTGGGATACACTGTCCACAATGTATTGCACATGTTGCAACTCATTAGCATTTAATTAACAGATCTGACTTTTTAAAATTATTATTTAAACATATTTACTGGCAAAGTTGGCCCTAAGAGTTACAGTGCTCATCGAGAGGGCTCACTTCGAAAATGAAAATTGTTATAAACAGATGACATTAAATTAGGTTTGGTCAGAAAAGGCAAAAGAAAAACAAAGACAAAAAGCACCAAAAATACACTCAGAAGGTGAAAAAGATGAAAAGAGGAGTGGACAGGTGGAGAACACACTACATGTATGAATTTCAACCCGATTACATTAGTGTGGGATATCACAGTTACATGTATCCCACACAAAAATGAGTTTGACTAGAAATACTGGTAGATCCCGAAGGCTGCCTATTAATCTAGACAGACAAGACAGTTTTTCCTTGACAAGTGCACTTGTTCAAAAAGTCGCATGCTAGTTTTTGAACAAGTGCATTTGTGAAGGAAAAACTAGACAAATTTTTCTTTACACACCAGCAAATAAAGTTTATCAAGTCAAAACTTGTCAATTGAAAGAAAACTTGCTCGTCTGTAACCGGCTTTAGGGTGTTGTCATTTCCTTGGCCTTCCCAGCTGTTTAGGGAATATCCTTATCTACTTTTACTTTGAAAGGTCACTTGAGGCTTTCAGCAGTTGTTCATATTTTTTTCTTGAACACATTTTGCTTTATAAATATTGATAATATAAGTCACTGGATGTAGTAAAACATAATTTAACAGATTTAACTAGTAGGTGCCAGTGTTTCCTTGTGGCTACTGCAGATGTAGCATTACTGATACATGTATCTACAGGTGCCTGTCTGTCCTATCTGACAGGTGCCTGTTTTCCATTTTGAGAGGGGCTCGTGGCTGGGTTGCCAGGATTTGCCAGCCATGCTGGCAAGATCTCCATCTAGCACTACCTGACAATATAGATAGGCCCCCATGCCAGACATCACAGGCATGCAATGACCACTTACATATGTAGCATTGTCTTTACATGTACCTCTGGTTGGTCTTGTAGCTACAGTTGTACAGGGAGACCGCTGCCATTTCTTGTCAGTTAACTGCAGTATACATATCATTTAATCATCATTCCTTCCATGTCAACTGGCGCATAGGGCCTCCTAAGAGGTTTCCATGACCAGAAGAGGCTCCTGGGGACAGGTGGTCTGCCCAACGCCCAGCCTACACCCAACCCTAGGATGTGTGTGAGGGCAGACGACAGCACTGGAAACTGTGTTTCCTACTCTTTTCATTCAGTTTGTGGGTTCTTTTATGTGTGGAAGTAAGGAGACAAGGCCAACAGCTTAAAGTCGCTGTCCAATGTTGAGCACAAAGCCAGCATGATCTTACCAATAATTATTTTAAGACCCTGGTTTGTGGTTCGGTCTGTGATTGAACCCTCAACTTCCCACTTAAAACTCTGGTGCTTTACCAACTGAGCCAATCAGGCAGCAGTTGTACATATAACTTGAGACATGCAATTAAGACTGTTATTTTATTTATATATTTGTCTCAGAAAAAATTTTATGGTCCTGAGCAGAGATGGATGTCTGTTAGTGGTGAGTGTCCATTTCTTATAGTAATTTCCAGGTATATTGTTTAGTGACTGCAATGCAATCTGAGTTCCGAGTGCCCATGTTTATGTTTGACAAGATATTAAGTACTTTTCTCATGGTTTAACCAGCTCAACAGAAAAATGCTTTTTTATTCTTTCTTTGATGATTGCCAATCCTTCACACGTATACTTAAGAATGTTCACATAAAAGATCGGGTATTTTTGTGAATCTTTTGATGTATTCCTTCAATGATCACTTAATTGTTATATTCTTCGTCTTGCCATAAACAGTCAGCTTAAACTGTTGGCCATCTGTAACTGTTTGTCGGCCATTTGTTGACCAACCATTTACAGAGAGTTGGCCGACAGGTTTATGGTGGAGCTGTTCTTCAATGTTTCCAATTACGAGTATGACTAAGTGATCATTTCAAACCATGATGAATAACATTGTATAAGATTTTGGTGTGCTACTTGGCTGTAAATGCAAAAATACTGAAGCTGCTGTGCATGCATGTGCTAACAGCCGGAATGCCAGAACAAAACCATGAGAACATATTATATAACCACCGGAACAACCAGAACCACAAGGACCACCAGGAGAATCAGCAGAACAACTGGAACAGCCGAAACCACCAGAAAAGAACAAACAGAACCACTGGAATGCCAAAATTAAATGAAATCAAACTCTTGATAAAGAGGAAACATTGTTGGCTTTGCATGTTTTCAGCCATACATTTGGAATGCATATAGAACGTACACCTCCATTTTTAACAAATATTGCATGCTCATTAATAAATAAATATAGTTTTCCATTGGTGTAAATGTGACTTTTACCCTCTCATACTGAAAGTGTTACCAAATATATAGCAAGCTTACTACCTACATGTAATACCTAATACTAATAAATCACTCCTCCCTCCCCTCGCCACACTCTTCTTGTTGTCCATGTGATTGGTATTTCTGGCCATTTCCCACGCTGCTGAATGAGAACTGGCCATGGCAGACCAGGAGAAAAAAGTGAGGCTAAAATTTGCTCTGTTACCATGTGCTATATCTACAATAATTATTCTACGTTTTACACCACTGGAAAACTATATTACTGCGCTGGAAGCATGCAACATTCATTAAACATGCAGGGATTTACCACCTCTCTTTACGCACACCAAATGTGCAGCTTTGAAAAAATTAATACAAAGCCAACAATGTTTCCTCTTTATGAAAAGTTTGAGTTGATTTCGTTTGGGATATTCCAGTGATTCTGTTTGTTCCATTCCAGTGGTTTTGACCGCTCCGGTTGTTCTGCTGGTTTCAGCGGTTTCATTTAGTTGGTTTTGGTTGTCCTGGTGGTTCTGTTCCTGTGGTTTCGTTCCGGCGTTCCTGGTTTTAGCACATGCCAAGCTCCTGCCTATGTTTGAATGTTGTTTCTTGGCAGGCTTTTTACGTCTTAGCGTGTGGAAGTCATTCTTCCGAGCCAAAGGCAAAGCAGTAGAAGGCAACTTTGTTGGAGAAGGCCGACTTTTGGGTGGAGTCTTTGTAGTTGGACCAGGAGAACAAGGGATCCTACTTGATCACAAAGAAAAAGAATTTGGGGATAAAGTTGACCTTCAACAAGTAAAAGATGCTGTTGTTAAAATGAAGTTGAGTACTGCCAAATCCCAGTTGTAGTCTCACCCTGACCTACAGTCTATACTAATTTTTTTTTTTTACATTTTGCCATTCAGTCCTCATCAAAAGTCTAAGAAGCAGGGTTGGAAATTAGCGCTCGCCCACTCGCCAATGCGAGTGGCAAACCCATCGGGCGAGTGGAGATTGCCGGTTACTCGCCCGGTTTGGCGAGTAGAATTTTCACATTCAGGGAAACAAAACTGTAATTGAATGTTTTTGACAAAATATAATGTAAACGTAAATATACCAGTACTTGTTTTAACATCTAAAACCTGGCAAATGCATGCAAACTTTCTGCTTCGTAAATAAGAAAATAATGTCTTCTGATCAAGTAATAATTACATGAGGTATCTACTAGTAGCCGTGTTACCGCTGGTTATAAACATACTACGCCGCTGAAAACAAAACCTGATACTGTAGAAATGGACTAAATTATGATGGTCTAGTGTATCGCCACACGTGTTTTCAAAATTTGGAGATATTTTCCCGGAGTGTCCAAAACTGACAACAAAAAGACTGTGAGGGAAACTCAAAAGGCATACACCAAAGACTACGAGAAGACAAGATCAAAGAAATTTTCTTCCAAATGGCAAGTTGGCCGGCCATGGTTGAGGGGCAGTCAAAACTGCATGACATGCGAGTGGTGTGTTGAGAACAAACAAACCTTGATTTCACAGGGCGTTTTGACTTCAAGTAAATTCATAGATGGCTTTACAAGCTATAAAGCAGAATTTATCGCCTATAATAAGCTGTAATAGATATATATTTTTTAAGCTACAGTGCAGATAAACAACATGAACAAATAAAAACGGCAACTGCCAAGTTGTTTACTTTGCTCTTATTTGGTTTGATCAGATCTACGTAATTTGGCGAATGAAAATGTATCGGGCGAGTACATTCTGCATGTCACTCGCCCAGTTGGTGAGTGCTCCCAAAATTTAGTTTCCAACCCTGAGAAGTGAGAAGAAGCCAGCTGTACTCTAAATCATTGATTTGTATTCAACTTTTCGAAGTTATGGAAATCTGAAGTGGCCATTGTTAGAATCAAAGCCTGCATTTGGTTGTAGCAGTAATCTGGGAATTAGGCCACTAAACCCTACACGCTAAGTACAGTGTAGCATTGTTGCCTTTTTGGTGTGAAGTGAATGTGACCAAATCGATTTTTTCTCAATCTTGTAAACCTGCATATGCGTTATTCTTTCTTGCTTATGACAGCACAGATACAAATAAGTTTTCTTATAATCTTTGCTTGATGTAGTACATATTTATGCAAGTTGTATAACACACATGTAAGTCTTACTGGTGAAGTTACTTGATTAAATTATTTTACAAATTCAATGCTTAAAAAAGCGAGATCAGGAAATAATTATAATCCATTAAATTAAATTAAGTTAAATTATTGAAAAAAATTTTCTGTGGAGTTTTCTGTGTCGGTCTTAACCCTTCAAAGTTTTTTCTGCAAATTATCATTTACCAGCAAGCGATTTAACTTTACTTGCCCAGTATATGGAAAGAAATGCCTGAATTACAACACCAAGACATCCAAACATAAACCAATCTCCTGACCCTAGCAGTTTAAAAAGTGATTGAAATTCATTCGTCTGCAACTTTAAGTGAAACTGAAATTTTCATCTGCACCTGAGAAACACAATAGGCAACAACATGCAACCTTAATTTGGCTCCATTACTGTTGTAGCCCACAAACCACTCTTAGTATCAAATTTTCTTTAGCCACAGCAATAGATATTATAACATAGCTGGTAAATGTAATTCGCGTAGTCAAATTCAATTGCGAGAGCGTGCTTCATATTCCTATTGTGCACGCTGATGACGTAGTATTTGGAATTTCTCTTTGAATTTCTCTTTTTTTAGCTGTGAGTTCATCGAAATATGAAGCACTTGGGAAGTTTGGAGAGCACTCAAGAAGCTAGAGTTGCTCGAGGCGTATTAAACATCTTTCGTGCTCTCCAAACTTTCTGCGTGCTTCATATCTCGATGAACGCATGCTGACACATGAACCAATTGTTTGTGAATGGAAAGGGCTCTCCACGTTCACAAAATTGGCATATAATTTTAAGGACTTTCTGTTGATAATTTCAATGTTACCGAATGACTCCATAAGAAGGAATCTCAGAGCCATGCAAGAGAAAATAAATTCCTTTGTTCGGGGAATTTTACTCGCAGCTACCCAGTGGGTTTGTAAAGAAGTTTGGTCAGTAAAAAGACAGGGAAATGTCACAAAATTTTCTCTCCCAGTGAGTGACAACGCTGTTCTTTATCGAACTTGAGACGAGCTTTTGCGCTCGTTTCACATAATTGCACCCCATATTGCATTGATGTGGGAAATACAGACCTTAATTTGCATGTAAAAGTGATGTCCGTGTTGTCCAGGTACAGAACATTTTACTATCTTTGTAGTCTTGATGTGAGGTGGATGTGAAATTGCCTTCACTTAATTGGCTAAAGTAGCGCTCTTGTTTGACGTTTACTTGCCATCAGCAAAGGATAGAAGAAATGAGCCATTCAAGCAGGGACGTCATATTTCTTGTAAGTGAGGACTTCTCCCGAGAGGGGAAGGTGGTGTACTCTAATGTAAAAATATGGGGGTGCTCGTCGGGGAATTTCGAAACACTTCCAAACGGGTACCACAATCTTGTTTTGTGGGCGTGGCCAAATTCAGTTTCACCCCTAAGAAGTACCAATTCTAAAACAAATTAAATGGCAACAATTGACAACATTGTACTGTCAAATACGGTTACGCTTCTGTCAGTTTTCAGATTCGATAACCTTAAAGGCCCCTAAATGGTACTGCAATAACTCTAGCATTAGTAATTTTTGGTTTTAGCACCCTAAGCGGTACCAATCCACAAATTTTACAGCCTAAAAGATACGACCACTGAGTACCCCCGTCACTTTTATAGGGGAGAAGCTCGGTTCGCCTCCTACAGCTACGGCCCTTTTTGCGTGTAAAAACGTTCTTTGATAGCGTCCAACACTGCTTGCCTTACTTCTCTGATCTTCTAACAGTAGAATAGAACAGTAGAACTGAGGAATTAAGGAGAAACAAAGTTGACGCAAAACACCTAGCGGTGAAAACGGGGGACGGAAGCTCGGTTTGAAGAACCAAAACCTCCACGATTCCCTGCGGAAGAAAACAAACTACTAATGTTAAATTCGCCCACACTGCACTGGAAACTGTCCTTCGGTATCGCGCCATGTTCATTGCCTGGCATGGTTGACTGTGACTAACTTGGCATTGTACTCGAATCTGGCTGCGACGGAGAACGATGAAAATTTTCGCGTAAGAGAAGACTGAGATGATTAGGCACCATGATAAAACTGCGTAGCCTAACCACACCTTTACATACTGACTCCATAAGTACCAAGTTGCTGAACCGAAGGTGGCTACAACCCAAAAAAGAAATGTAGTCAGATAAGTCCGCTTTAAAGTTACAACTTGACGGTAGCTAAGGCCTAAAACCAAGGCCAGAAGTCTGTCAACGCTTATCGAAGTCAGTGTAAATACAGAAATCGAGCCTAAGATATAGCCAGTAATATGGAAAAGGGCGAATGCAAAGCGACAAACTTCCCATTCCTCGCTGACCACTGATAGGAAATAAGTAACGTAAGAAGGTTCCACAATTATGCCAACGCAAAGATCAGTTGTCCGGCGCTAAGCTGCGAAATAAGAGTTTGGACGGTGGATGAAGAGGTAACTCCTTTTGAAGGGCCAGTAGGATCAGAGTGTTTCCCAGAATTGTTGCAATGGACGGAAAGCTGTTTAGCGCTGATAGAACTACCATCTGGGTGTGAATTCCTCCAGTTAACTCGGTTGAACAACACAGCTCTTCGACAGACTTTTGCTTTGTGCCTCCGGTTAAGTTTGTTACCGCCATGTTTTGCCGCCCGCGTTTCACAAAAAAAAAACCCTCAAGTTATCACTAGATTTCCTAACATAGGAAGTATTTCATTTATCGTTAACCGTGTCAAAATATATGAAAACAAGAAAACAAGTTGAGAAGAGTTTCAAATACCATGCTGAGTTCTCAGTGATTGAAATTCATTCCTTTTCCAGTCGCTAGAATTTGCTGGACAGATAGCTCTCCCAGGACGTCTCCACTGGGTACGTCTCCAGTTTATATGAAACTGCACCTAAAACGAGGATTGCATGGGATTGCACGACAAATCTGCAGTTATGATTTAACTATGGAAACTAGGCTTTGGGGACTATCGCGGTCAATCTTTAAAAACACTGAGCTGCCCAACGCTGCAACGGCTAAGGGAACATTTGTTGGCCGCCGCTGAAGGTCTGATACCTATCACAGATTATAGTAAGCTGAAGCCACTCTAAAGGCACTAAGGCCACAAGGTAGCGGGCATTACCCCTTAAATCTACCAAAGAAAAGATTGAGCCCAAGCATTAGCAGCCGTGGACAGCTGTTTCGGCCTTGTTAGGCCTCATCAGCATGGCATAGCTAATGCTCAGGCTCAAGTACGCACATATCAATAAAACAAGCAATGAAAACGTAAAGCTTGTGGGATGTGGCTGGAGTGACAAGGATACTTGTCACTCCAGCCCTACCAAGCCCTATCCAGCCCTACCAATTCCTCCCTTCACACCGTGCAGTTATTGGGCCCGAATAAAAACACCAGTTTAAATTTTCAGTTCAGCGAACAGCCTGTCATCTAATGTCGCACCTGTTCACCGCATACTGGCAGTCTTTGACAGTTCTTTTCAAAATGTCTTTATTTTGCTTTGCCAGCCGAGATTAGCGAGTTTTGATATTCTCGTCATTTGCTGGGGATCGACTAAACCGGTTGTAACCAGGGAAACTCGATACCACACAGTAGCACTCCACAGGCCGAGAAAAGAATGACAGAAAATATATTGATATATTGATATGTGGGTACCTGAGCCTGAGCATTAGCCTATGCCATGCTGATGAGTCCTAACAAGGCCGAAACAGCTGTCCATGGCTGCTAATGCTTGGGCTCCATCTTTGGTTTGGTAGATTTAAGGGGTAATGCCCGCTACCATGTGGCCTTAGTGCCCTTTAGAGTGGCTTCAGCTTACCAGATCACATTAATTTGTGAGGTATCCTTGTCACTCCAGCCACATCCCACAAGCTTTACGTTTTTACTGCTTGTTATATTGATATGTGGGTACTTGAGCCTGAGCATTAGCCTATGCCATGCTGATGAGGCCTAACAAGGCCGAAACAGCTGTCCATGGCTGCTAATGCTTGGGCTCCATCTTTGGTTTGGTAGATTTAGGGGTAATGCATGCCCGCTACCATGTGGCCTTAGTGCCCTTAGCTTACCAGATCACATTAATTTGTGAGGTACTCTTGTCGGGGAAGTTGAGCCGCCAGCTTTACTGACCACTGAAAAGCAGTATCGAGTTGCTGTTCAACCTGGTAAGAAAGGAATTGCATGACTGGCTGAACGCTGTCATTTGTCAAGTGAATCACCGAATTTTCGACAGTGCATGCCTTCAGAATAGAAAAAACCAAGCTCATGAATTCGTTATTGTCTTTATTTTCAGTCGCATGAATAAAATTATTTGCGCTCATAAATTGCCGAGAAAAAGCGCGTGTGTGAGCGGCTGTAGGCAAATCACTGATCTTACTTTTCAGCCACCCCGCCAAAAAAGGAGCAAAGTTCAGCTAGAACCTCTATAAGCAACGGGCACAAAAGGTTACCTGAAGCTCTGGCTGTCACCATCCTTGAAGTTCCAGAGGTGCGTACCCTCGTGGCGAAGTTTTCACCAGCGAAGTCGAGATGAGCGAAAGAAAGTTCATACAGAGTCGGGCTAGAAGAGCTCGTAGGAACTCCCTTAATCCAAACGGTAAATGTTTAACGGTAAAACATGCTAAAACATTGTTGGGTGGCAAAACATTTTTCCGTTTGGTCACCTTGTTTTGTGCTGTTTAAACATGTTTTAACGTGTTGGGTAGGATTTGAACTCTGTCAAACATTCGATAAAACATCCTAAAACATTTCTTTTGTTCTCGTGTTTGGTGAGCGATGTTTTGCGCGTTTGGACAGATGCTAAAAACATGTTTGATGCGCGCATGCGTACTGACTCTATTAGGTTGTTTGTATCCATGGATACGTTGTCGCGTCACGCGCTCATTTCTCTCAAGATGGCGAACGAAGAGGACGTTTTAGTCCAACTGCCAGTAAATGTTATTAATTTACGGCTAAATCGGGATCACTCATATTATAAAGAATAATTTAGCCGTTAATTTATGGCTGAATCGGGGTCGCACCTTATTACAGACCTTAGTCTTTACTAAATATGTCCCATAGACAGGCGCTTTCCCTTCGTCACTCCATCTCCTTGTACTAGCTTTATCTCCTTTCCGCTTTGGTGTAGGCTTATCTTCGATAACATATTCATTTGCGGCCGAAGAGGGCGCTGTCTCGCGAGCCACCGAAGCCGTGAAACAGTTCGTTAGCAAACATTACGGAGCATTCATCCGAGAGAGGGAAATCAGCATGACGAGAAGCCCGTCCGTTTTCGATGAGTATCTTGAAAACAATCCAAGGAAAAGTTGCGTTGGCGCGCGTGGCAAATATTACCAAGTGCGGAATATACTCGTGGTCGGTCGTCGAGTTGTTATGTAAACACAGGTAGACATGCTGCCGAATTTCGACATACAGTCAAACCTCTATTAAACGGTCACCCTCGGGAAAGAGCGAACTGACCGCTTAATAGAGGTTGACCGCTTAAAAGAGGTTTTCAGAAATGTAGTAACCTTATGGAATATGGTAAAAATGAAACTGTAGCTTGTATACAGTATATTGTATCGGTTAACAACAACAGTAACACAAAATAGGCAATTGTCTTTGTTGTAAACTATATTACATGTGTATCATGCATATCGTTGTGTCAAAGTATCACATTGTAACTGACTACGTGACCGCTTAATAGAGGTGAAATACAATAAAATTAGCCAAGTGGGAATTCTAAATGGTGACCGAGTCCGCTTAATAGAGGGTCCGCTTAATAGAGGTCAAATTTACAGTAAATAAGGGGACAGCTTTTTGGGAATTTCGTAAGTGTCCGTTAAATAGAGGGTGACCGCTTAATAGAGGGCCGCTTAATAGAGGTTTCACTGTATAAATCACTTCTCATAAAACATGTTTTAAGATGTTTTATGCCGTTTGGCCACTCTGTAAAACATAGACATGTTTTACCTAAAACATGTTTTAGCATGTTTTACCATAAAACATTCACCGTTTGGACAGGCCTTTATACTTACCGGGCCGTGTTTTATGCTTGGGTTGAAAATTTTCGGTTAGATAGTCACATCCCATATATATTATGAGCTCGAGATTGCTATCACGTGATAGCATGATGAGGGCGCAGCCCGAACGGTAGCTATCACGCATAGAAATCGAGAGCGAATAACGTAATTGTTTCAGTATTAATCATAAAAATTACAATTTCCTCGATTGTGATTGGTTTAAAAAAACTCCTATTTTCCACTAATTCACTTGCCAAGTGGTTATCGGACAGTTCAATAAGCCAATCACATTCAAAGTAGTATTTCAAATCAACCAATTGTCACATTCATAAATCAACCAAATAAATGCAATGACAACCTTGGTTTCAATCACCACACATTTTGATTGTAGTCAATTTCTGAGCGACATTAAAAAATTTACGCTTCCTTTGTCAGTCTTTTAATGCAAAATTCCCCTTCCTTTTATAACTTGGCTCTTCTTCTTTTCTCGGAAATTGTAATTTTTATGATAAATTGGTAATAAGACTTCGTGTCGTCCAATTCGGTCTGTAATCATACTCGTGATAAACAAATCGGACGTCTCCCGTTGCGCGGTCGTCGATCCGATTTTGTTATCACTCGTATGATTACAGACCGAATTGGACTCCACTCAGTCCTATTACCATTACTAAATCTACTATTGTATCTGCACTTATCAAATGTAATGGCATAATTTCCAGTACTGATAAATTGAGTCTGCTTCTTCCCCATTGTCATAATCGATAATGTTTGATTGCTGCCGTCCCTGGTTTGCTTATTATTGCTTTATTACATGTCACACATTCAGAAAATACATGAGAGCAACCAAATCAGGAGAGAAAAAAATGTGAAGAATTTACATGAATAAAAGAAGGATTTAACTTAAATAATCACAATACTAAACAAAAGAACGAAAAGAATGCTAGAGAGATTACAACTAAAATACAATATTTGACAACTGATTTGACACTGAGGCACACGTGTGCGAAATCAGCCAGTGATCCCACCACAGTTGCACTGCACCTCTTGTCAAATGCTGGGCAATGCTGTTAGCGGGGCTGTTGATGGCTACCGTTCTGTAGGTTGATTTCTACTGATGCAGGGCTCCTAGGAGGAGCTCGATTCATTTTCATTTTGCATCAAGCGAGGAACGTTTGTCGCTCTCCCAACACTCCGACATTGACGCCATAGTATTCTCTGAGAGCCTGAATAACCATGTGCGGTCTTCTGCTCGTCTTGGTCCGAGCCCAAACTGTATTTATTCACTGCTGACGGCAAAGACGCGCGCAGGCATGTATTGCTTTCTCTGGTTTTGTCAACTTCGATTCTTTGGTTGATTTTGACTGGTCGTGCCAGTTTCGCATCACCGGCAATAGTCCGGGCTAAATCTTCGAGGTATACTTCCTTAATTAAGTTAGTAAATTTATTTACCCATATATTGAATTGCATATGAGGACTATGAGCGAAGGCTCGTTTAAATGCAAATGTGCCGTAGTTTGGAAACCAGCGGTGGTCACAGCCAAGGTTCATTACGTCCCTAGTGCTTCTTTAACCGTCCGGCTGAATCTGAATTATGAAGAGTTGTGAGACGGGACCTACGGTTTATCGTCCTTATCCGAGAAGATTAGAAAGTCTAACAATTTGCAGATGTACGTAATTACAAAGGCAGCAATTTCTCCTCAGACCCTGAGTGTAAGTCCGGCCGCGGTTTGAGCCCGCGACTTACCGCACGGTTCCTAGTTCGGTGCTCTATCAACTGAGCTAACCGGTCGTGTATTTCATCTTCTCAGCTTCTGTTGCTTTGAATTCCGGAAACTGACGGGATGTTCAGTAATGGCCATGATTTAAAGCGAAGAACCAGATTTAGAACCATCTGACAGGAGAGAAGTATTTAACTTCAGGCAAAAACCCGTTCCGCTAGGGTTTTGATTGTGTACAAGATGTAGGGTTACCTGGGGTTACAAGAGAGTGGTCAGTTTTATATCGAGATAAAATGTCCGCTTCAGTAGTTTTTGTGTGAAGACTCGTGCTAGTTAAAAAGAAGTCCAAGCGACAGTGCACTTCGGGATTACTTCTTCTCCAAGAAAACCTTTTTGCGTCGGGGTTAAGGTTGCGCCAAGTGTCTGTGAGATCGAACAGATCCATTATATAGCGGACTACTTTCAGCGAGTTAGTATGGGTCGCTGGGTTACCTCCTTTTTTGTCTTTTTGTACATCCAACACCAAATTGAAATCCCCTCCAAAGACTATATCCTCACATTCAAAGGAGAGAAGCTGGGAGAGAACCTTCCTAAAAAAGGTCGGGTTATCATCATTTGGTGCATAGATAATCACTTATGTCAGGGTTTTTTTCTCCATTTTAATGTCAAGTATAATAAACCGTCAAAGTTGTTATTGAAAAACATGCAGACTCCAACACGTGCACTGGAGTAGCTGCTGAAAATAGCCTTAAACCCCCATTCAGATAACCAGTAGACTTCTTTCTCTTTTGTGCAGTGAACTTCCTGCAGAGTATAAATAGCATATTTTTTCAACTTAACTCGGCGAAAGGTCTTACACCTTTTCATGGTGTTCGACAGACACCTCACGTGGAGAACAGTTCACTATCTCTTCCACAATGAAGGTGTTAATTGCAACTTATCATAAAACAATGGGTGTTGAAACGGGAACGATATGCATAACAATCTATACTTTGAAAGGTAAAGTAATACGAAAAACAAACCAGCACTGTGCAAGAAAAAGAAAACGAAGACATGTATATACACAAGTAAAACGGGGCTAAACATAAAACGGAAAGGGTAAGATTTGTTCTGGATTGGGGATACATATCCATCAAGATTGATGACAACAAGGAAGTAGTAACATGTGAAGGGGCATGATTATATTTCATTTAATATGTAGCAGGAACAGTGGTTGAGGAAAGCGGCGATGATAATTTCCGAGTACGAGGCTTTAAGATCGTCGGGCATGCGGTTTCCCACATGAAAGACTTGATTATCCACAATGAGATTTCTATTGACTATTCTAGTGTCCAAACCTTTTTCCTTTGTTTTAAACATCGCCGTTTGTTTCCATCTGAACCGCTCTTGCATAATCTTGCGTGATGTACGCGTCCTTGTATTTTTCTGATTTCTTCAGCTTGTTTTTTGCATTCAAGACATTATGACATTATCTGTCTTCCCTAAGAAGCACAGAAGAAGAAATCGAGCGATAATGATGAGACGTGGGGAGGCCTTGGCTTGTCCGTTAATCGCGGGGCGAACCTTCCCATCTCTGTGCACTGCTTGAAATTGGATGTCGTCTGTGCAGATATTCAATTCATTTTCGATAATGTCGTAGACTGTATCTAAGCAAATTTCACCGGTTTCTTCTAGTATGTTCATGAATCGAAGATTTTCTCTTCTGGAGTAGGTTTCGAGGGCAATAACTTTCTCTTGCTCCTCCACTAGCCCCCCCCCTCTTCCCGGGGGGTACTCCCTATAATGGCCTATACGGGGCCATTATATGTCAGATTCGAAAAAGGATGTAATGGAAAGAATTGTTTTGGGTAAAAATCACCCTGCTTCAGATCTTGTACACTATTTGTGAGAACATGGCGTTCCTGACCTGGATGTGGAATCACAGAGCAAATAAAACACGACCGGACGCCATGAATGTCTCCCCCATTCTCCGATTAACTGTTTTTTGCGGAAAATTGTAAAGTGACGCGTCGAAAGGTTTCCAGTGCCTTGGATCTTTGTGCAGCAAGGAGGCCTTCCAAGGAGTGGTCTGGTGTCGCTTAGTCGCTCGTTGACGACTCCGCCTGTCGCTTGCTTCGTTAGCGACAAATGTCGCTGTCGCAAAGGAAGCAAAGAGGAATGGAAAGTGAACTGTCGCTGTCGCAAAATGTCGCGCGTTAGTCTGCCAATTTCTGTCGGTTGTCGGTGTTTTGGGAGAAGATTGTCGCCTGTTTTCGGAGCCATGTCGCTTGTCGCTTCCCTTGGAAGGCCTCAGCAAGTTGTATTGATTCCAGGGAGGAAACGGCTGTTTTCAATTTTTCTACCATCCTTTGAGACGACAGTTAACTTATTACGTTTTAGGCCGACGAAAAATCTTCTCTTACCTCCTTTGCTAGCACAATTTTAAAGTGCCCCTAACCCCAAAAAATTTTTTTCGCCTAGATAAATCTACTTATCATTCGAAGTATTTCGGCGAAAGAATTATTGGATTTGGTTGAATCCTCGATTTTTTATGGACAGCCAAAGTCTCATTCAATTTGTTGCACGGCCGAGTAAAAGGGAGTCTGGGTCCAACGAGTTTGGTGACGTCATCCCGGGAACGATTGAAAGATAGCTTCTCAGTCAATCTCTGTTTTTGCAAGCGTTTCTTGGGGTCATCGAAGCACATATTGGAGGGCAAAAGCCTGGCTAGTCCTCCTCGTCTTCGGAGTCAGAGTCAGGCTATGTGTAGGGTGAAGACCAAATTAACTTCATTTCTGAAGTGGAACTAGAACGAAGGAGCCTCATGGTTATGAAGACCAAGAATGGACAGCAAGATTCGCGGAAGAAGGGAAGACGAAAAAGATTAACTTCGTTTATAAGTGTTATCTGCCGTACCTCGTGGTTCTGTGTACGCTGCTGGTGAGCAAAAGCTATGATTTAACATTTCAATCTTGAACGACCGAGTACCCGTGCATCGGCAATGGGAATTGTGCAGCGGTTTAAATTTTATATAAACGGCGCACATCCGACCTTAGATCGGTATTTTAAACGAACATCAGCAATTAATTGTGGAAGTGCCTATTTATGGGAGAGTCTTTATTTATGGTATCTATTCAAAGAAGGCAAAGATAGATTTGACAAGAGAACGGAAAGTGAGCTCAGCCGACGCGAATTACGTGACTTGAGGATTAGCTGAACTTTTAGTTATCCTCAGGCAGAACTGTGAACGAAGTCAAGGCAAGGTAGAATAAAATAAATATAGCTTACTGCAATAAAAATTTGAGGCTACGTATCCGTCTAAACTGTTGGTTAGAAATAAGCGAACGCAACTTCGCGATGCGAAAATAATTTGCATATTTCCGATGTAAACAAACTGACACAAATTTAGACGCGATTGGATATATTTTACTACATGTAGCTCCATTTGAACATGAAGTTCGAGTGGCACCATCGTCTAAATCAACTGAATTCGGTGAAGTTAATCAATTTGATTTGTAAACACTTCAAGTTTTCTTTGCAGTCTACAATGTATCGATCAATGACAAGGGCTTCTGTCAGTGAATTAGCATGGCGTCTGAAATATATTTTGATTGTTGACGTTGGAAACCGGTTTTAATAGAGCGCTTGTGTCGAAGACTGTAGGACTCATGAAGCCGAAAAATTTAAAGGAAGTTAGATTGATGAGGTTTTCCTAAAGGTACATATCGAGGGACAATTGTTTTAGCTGCCATTACATTCTGGACTACTTTGTGTCTCTGCGGTTAAATCCTTTGAGCATCCGATACGCAGCACACCGAATATCATCACTATACAATAAACGAGTTTTAAAGAGGAGATCTTTTCACTGAACGGACTCATTGGAATTTTCTGTTTTCACCGTATAAAAGCGCATAAAATGCTTGTGAGATCAGCCAATGGGAATATGTTTATTTCACGAACAGCCGTTCTGTTTTTGGCTCATTCGTTTGCAAAACATCAAATCTTCTCTTAGGAGAGACATGTTACAGGTGACAATACTATGAATATAAATTATCGGTTAAAATCATGTCTTATTTGCCCTCAGAGTTAGAATTATTGAGCTTCCTTCAAAGAACTTTGTAAGCGCAACAGAACTTCCGTTCCCGGGATGACGTCATACAAGCGCTGAACCCAATCCCGCCTTAACTCGGTCGTGAAACAAAATGGCGGCGTTTTTGGTCGTAATTTCGAGACTTTACCGGGGCACAGAAAAGCGAAGATTCAACCGAATCAAAAAATTTTTTCACGGTTGTGCTTCTAATTCAGAGACGAATCATTTAAAATGAAAAAAATTTTTGGGGTTAGGGGCACTTTAATGTGACCAATAATTCATTCTATTGGCGAAAGTCGTTTGTGCTGTTGGGGACTGGGGATGAATGCCTCAAGGTCGAGGAGCCCTGGAACCCAGTAAGTCCGGCAAGATGAATCCAAGATGGCGGTTCTGGTGCTCGACAATGGCGCCAGTGCAGCCAAAATCGGTTTTAACACAACAGACAGCCCAAGGTAAGATTAAAATTCCGCAACATATGTCTTTGTTAGTTCATATGACGCTTTATTGTGGGGAGCAGGGTTGGTGCAGTGGTGAGAGCACTCGCCTTCCACCAATGTGTCCCGGGTTCGATTCCCGGACTCGGTGTCATATGTGGGCTGAGTTTGTTGGTTCTCTACTCTGCTCCGAGAGGTTTTTCTCCGGGTACTCCGGTTTTCCCCTCTCCTCAAAAACCAACATTTGATTTAATTTGATTTGATTTGAGATTTGTAATTAGTAGGCGAAGAGCCACCTTGTGGAAGTACTACTAATAAATCGTTTATTATTATTATTATTATTATTATTATTATTGCATTTTGATCTTTCTTAGGCTCATCCCGAACACTATATTCAAGGCTAAGAGTGAGCGCAGAAAGCTGTTTATTGGTGATCAGATTGAAGAATGTAAGGACTATTCGGGCCTGTTTTATGTGATGCCATTTCAAAAGGGCTTCCTAGTCAACTGGGATGTAGAGAAGCAGATATGGGATTACACGTTTGGTAAAGAAGTCATGAAGGTAAAAACGCAGAACATCAAATCTTGAAATCCCCGTGCATTGTGAATCGATAGATCGACGTGCACGCACACCATGTAATGCACATATCATCGGCCATCCCCTGGCGGGAGTGAACCCCGGGCAAGGGAGTGGACTTTGTACAGGGCCAGCCGAAGTCCTTAATTTCCCCCTCCTAGATGGGGACACAGAACAATAAAAGTTAAAAATTGCCCCTCCTGGAGGGTCCGCTGACTGAAAAGTGTCTGGCTAAGGTCTCCTTCAGCACATATACCTTCCAAATTTTGCAAATCGCCATGGCTGTGTTATTTTCGTCTCCTGAAAAGCAATTAATTTGTCTCCAATAGTAATGTCTAAAGCAGCATAAAGTGTGGGAACATACAACTGTCAGCTAGGTGGAAATGGATTTTCGTAACAATACCTGATGAGTGGGGAAGACTGCACTCCATGAAGTCCTTGTCTGATGAGCCCATCATTTCTGCCACAAGGAGATAGAAGAGCTCGCATTCTTGAGCACAGTGGGGTTTTGTACTTCATTTAAACTCCCCCAATTTTCCCCCAGTGCAATGCATTTGGAAACAAAACCTCCCTCATTTCTCCCAGCTACAAGGGAAAATGACAGAAAATTACTTTCATTCGAGTGATCAGCTTGTTATGTTGATATGTGGGTACTTGAGCCTGAGCATTAGCTATGCCATGCTGATGAGGCCTAACAAGGCCAAAACAGCTGTCCATGGCTGCTAATGCTTGGGCTCAATCTTTGCTTTGGTAGATTTAAGGGGTAATGCCCACTACCATGTGGCCTTAGTGCCCTTTAGAGTGGCTTCAGCTTACCAGATCACATTAATTTGTGAGGTATCC
This sequence comes from Pachyseris speciosa, assembly GCA_016490735.1. Taxonomy (NCBI): domain Eukaryota; kingdom Metazoa; phylum Cnidaria; class Anthozoa; order Scleractinia; family Pachyseridae; genus Pachyseris; species Pachyseris speciosa. The sequence goes on along the minus strand of JAEMWC010000171.1, from coordinate 906,071 downwards.
TTGTCACTCCAGCCACATGCCACAAGCTTTACGTTTTCACTGCTTGTTTTATTGATATGTGGGTACTTGAGCCTGAGCATTAGCTAGGCCATGCTGATGAGGCCTAACAAGGCTGAAACAGTTGTCCATGGCTGCTAATGCTTGGGCTCAATCTTTGCTCAAATGGTAGGTGTTCTGACGGTTTTCCCGACAGCCCTCAAAGTCCGTAAAATCGATTAGAAACCCCCTTTAAATGCCGAAGAAAAAATACAATGCCAGTTCGACTCCGCAAAAATCCCAAATCCACTTTATTTTTGTGCGCGCGAGAAAACATAACTGTGCCATTAAAATTTAAATCATTTGAATTGACCAATGAGCGTGCGCGCCTGAAATTGAAACATTAGAAATGAAACAAAGTCTGTAACTGCGGGCGCGCCAGGGCATAAGTTCCAACTGAGTTCTTTCAAAGTTTGTTATCATTTCCGTAAATGCAGAAAAGGTCGCAACAGTAGGTTTAAGGGGTAATTCCTGCTACCATGTGGCCTTAGTGCCCTTAGAGTGGCTTCAGCTTACCAGATCACATTAATTTGTGAGGTATCCTTGTCACTCAAGATTTATGTTTTCACTGCTTGTTTTATTGATATGTGGGTACTTGAACCTTAGCATTAGCTATGCCATGCTGATGAGGCCTAACAAGGGCAAAACAGCTGTTCATGGCTGCTAATGCTTGGGCTCAATCTTTGCTTTGGTAGATTTAAGAGATAATGCCTGCTACCATGTGGCCTTAGTGCCCTTACAGCTGTAGAGTGGCTTCAGCCTACAAGATCACATTAATTTGCGAAGTATCCCTGATGGCCAATGATAGGTGCATAAAACTTAATGTAAGCTTAACTTTAGCAAAGAACTTTGACATCCTACCCCAATTTTACTATTATTGGGAATAAATGGAGTAAAATTCCTACCTTAACTGTGCGAGGGATAAAATACTTGCATATGTCTAATTTGTCTAGCCGATCTCGTCATTATATCTGACCAAAATGAAGTGTAGATGAGTCTCTTGTACTTAATCATAAGCTTTCATATACACTATTT
>JAEMWC010000171.1:865000-900000 GCA_016490735.1 Pachyseris speciosa | reverse complement strand
AAATTGTAGCTACTTACAAACTTTACAAACAGGCAGTTCATAGGACATGGTAAAAGATGATAATAAGCCTGATGCACTATTCAATTCATTCTGATAACCATTCAAGAGTTTTGTTTAAAAGAAAATGCTTGATGCATGCATCTTGTTCAAAAAAACAAAAAGCAAAAACACTGATTTAGGGTGTTTTCATGTCAGTCTGCAATTCTAATGGAACTTTCAGTCACGTGTGGTAGAGATGTGGACCAGTGGTGTCTTTCAAAATTTGTGGGCAGCAGTTACAGTGTAAGCGTTTTCACCATTTTGTGTTAATTTTATGCCTCCAATTTGATTGTCATAATTATTAATTTGTTTTATTTTCAAGGTTGACTTTTCTGAAACTACCGTTCTTGTGACTGAGCCGCACTTCAACTTTAGCTCCATCAAAGTATGTGTGATGCTATTACGAGGCTAACAACCTATAAGTAGGAGGTCTGTATTACATGTAAGTGACCAGTATTGGCTTAGTCACAAGCCTGAAAGGCGAGGATCTTAAGCTGAGTTGGTGGCCTGCTTGATTGTTTTCTCTTAACTATAGAACTGTTAGTCAAGTATTTTCCTCTACCCACTCCCACCCCCTTCCCTTACTGTAGCCCCTTCCCCTCGACAGTAGGAAATCTTCCCCCTTGGCTTATGAACTAACTTTGTGCTTCCGCACAACAATTTACTATCAGATGTGGTTGTTTTCTAGGATGCTATGGATGAAATTTTGTTTGAAGAATACAATTTCAAAGCCCTCTGTCGTTCAACAGGTAATTCACCTTATGTTGTTATGCCTGTAGCTTGCTTACTTAAAATTAATTAATGTTTCACTGTGGTACAGTTAAGTGTGGTGTTTTTCTCTGTAAAATATGGGTATGTGCATATTAACTTTTTCATTTCTAATTTTTTTTTTCAATTCCAAGCTGCTCAATTGAATGCCTATAAATGCCACAATGATGAGGCAGAGAAGCATCTCATGTGCCTAGTTGTCGACTCAGGATATTCCTTCACTCACATTGTACCAGTTTTCAATGGGAAAGTGTTAAAGAAGGGAGTAAAAAGGTAAGAAATGCAAACATTTCAGAGTGCCATGTGGAATGTCTTGGTTAAAATGTTTACATGGATGTGGTGTATGGCATAGAATGCAGAGAGAAGCAGATTTGATGGTTTTTAATGTGAGATTGTCCACAGTAGGAATTTAAAATTTTAAGAGGTAAGCTGATTAAGACCGTGGAAAATTACATTGCTTTATTGTTCTTGATAGAGCCCTACATTTCTTTGATGTAATCCACACAACCTAGTACCTGGAAAGACCAGAGACCATCCTTGCTTAAAATGCTAAGCAATTAGATGTACAAGGTACATGTTGGTATACTGTCCATGCATTTCCTCTAGGCCATAATACTCTGAACACCCTTCTGGCTAAAATCATATTTGATGAAAGATGTATAAAGTCTCTTTCCAGCCACATTGCCACATTTAAACACATTGCCACATTTAAATTTACTCTCCAGGATTAATGTTGGTGGTAAACTGTTGACCAATCACTTGAAGGAAATTGTATCCTACAGGTACAAAAAAATCAGTGTTTAACTATTGGCTTAGTCGAGCTCGTCAGCTGCATTAAAAAAATTATCAGGAAATATTCACAACTTAACCTTACAATGTGCTATATGCAGTGTGTTTGACTATTAACAGTGTACAAACAAAGTTAAATGTAGCATATTATTTTGTTGAATTGCTCCTGCCATCAATTTCCACTTCTTTTTTAATCCTCTTGAGGGAAAGATTTTCGTGATATTCTTGTCTAATACTCTTCAGGGAATGATTTAGACTCTTTTAATTTACACTGTCTTACAGGTGTAACTGAAGCAGGGACTCAATACAAACACATGGTTTATTTGACATGAACATAGTAAATGTGTGAATTTTTTGTCAACTTGCAGGCAGTTGCACGTCTTAGATGAAACTTATGTGATGAATCAGGTATAAAGGTTTTGTATAAATCCAATAGTTGTTTCTCTTAGTATCAAGATCAACTTGGGCTAAAGAGCAGTTAAATGATTTTGATACCAATGAAAGATGAGTTGACACAATGTATGGTTCACAGTGACCTGCAGTGGCTTTAATTATTTTGAATTTGCAGGTCAAAGAAGACACCTGTTATGTGACAGATGACTTCTACAGGGACATGACTATTGCTAAGTATGTTTATAACATAGCTGGTAAATTCGTGTAGTTAAATTCAATTGCGCAAGTGTGCTTCATATTTCTATTGTGCATGCTGATGACATAGCAGATTTTACACAATATTTGAACTAATGCGTTGAAAATGTTATAAACAATTGGTTCATGCGTCAGCTGTGCGTTCATCGAGATACGAAGCACTTGGGAAATTTGGAGAACACTCAAGAAGCTAGAAGTGCTCTCGGCTATGCCTCGAGCAACTCTTACGCATCTTTCGTCCTCTCCAAACTTCCCACGTGCTTCATATCTTGATGAACCCACACTGACGCATGAACCAATTGAAGGGCTCGGGGCAAGAACGTCCTCTCGGTTTTTGGTCGATTTTCGATGTGCTCAAAAGTAACTGAAATTCTGTATGTGGACTTCATTCCAGTTAATAAACATTGCTCTGTATTTTTTTTCCGCTGATTTCCTTTTCGTTTTCGAGAAATAACGTATGCAAACAACCCAAGTTTCTCCCGTTGACGACTTGTGTTTATGGAGAAACAAAAGAAATCTGACACACCTGACACAATGAAATCACCGAACCGATGCCGCTGGTTTTTCGTTCCGATACAGTACAGTGATTTGCTAATTCGATCACGGCTTCTGCATTAGAGTTACAGAATATTTACGCTGTTTATAGCGTTTTTGCTGAAGTTAACCAATCATTCCAAAGGGATTCCGGAAGAAATATGTTCTTTGGGCTTATGACCGGTCTGTTGTAATGCAAAGGCATTAAAGTCAACAAACGACAGAGCGAAAATTGGCAAAAGCGGTAGCGCGTAATATCGTAATCTAATCACGCTGAAGTTAAGCTTATTACTCGGGATACTGTAAGTATAAAGGGGATTAGTTTCTAAAGAAGGCATTAAAGTCAACAAATTGTGTTCAATCGGGCCATCACCGCGCCCAGCAGATTGATCAACAGTCAGCACTACAGACGTCACAAAAGGAAAAGAATGACAGAATTCCATTCACCCTCACATTTCACACGCATAATAACCCAGTTAAAGCCATCATTCTTAATAACTTTAAGATACTGCAAAATGATCCAGAAACTGCTAGAATCTTTTCGCAACCACCGCTGATTTCATTCAAACGCGACAAAAATGTAGGTAACCTTCTGGTTAGAAGCGCATTCAAAACAACTGAACAGCCTGGCACTTTTAAATGCGCGCGCTCGCGATGCAAAACTTGTCCTTTCATTCAAAACACTGACAAAATATCGGGCCCTAAGCGATCTGTTAAGATCACTGATCGCTTCACGTGTACCTCCGCAAATGTTATCTATTGCATAACCTGCACATTATGCAAAAAGTTATACATCGGCGAAACAGGAAGACGACTAGGTGACCGATTCCGAGAACATCTTCGTGATGTTGAGAAAGATGACAAAGACGCATCCAAACCTGTCGCTCGGCATTTTAATCTCCCTAACCATTCCAAACAACACATGTCGATCTCCGGCCTTTCCCTACATCAAGGTACCACGGAAAGCCGTAAAAATCTCGAGCAAAAACTGATCTTTCAAATTGGCACTCTTAATCCCCACGGTATCAACGAGCGCGCTTCATTCAATTAATTTATTCTTGTTTTTCACGTTACCATGTTACCACCAATAGCATAGCTCCATTTTCTGTATATAAACCATACACAACCCACAATTCCTCGATTCGCTCCGACGAAGGGCTAACTCTCGAAACATCAGCTAATCGAATCCCTGTACGGTGGTCAATTTACATTATCAACTTCGTTGATAACCAAATTTTCGTGTTTTATACGGTAAGTATGCCGAGTTATAAAATGTGTCAGATTTCAGTCTTTTTTTTTTTGTGCAGCAAAATGCACAATACAATTACGTTCCGGTGTTTGGATTGGCCAATGCACAATAGCAGGCACGTGGCGGTGTGTTCATTGGTTGGAGCAAACAGGTCACATACACGGAAACGATTCGCCTTGACAAAATGAGAGAAAAAATGTTTTGAGAGAGCCAAAGTAAAGTCCAGATGTTGCCACTTAATTTAGAAATATGTTCTTTGGGCTTATGACCGGTCTGTTGTAATGCAAATGCATTAAAGTCAACAAACGACAGAGCGAAAATTGGCAAAAGCGGTAGCGCGTAATATCGTAATCTAATCACGCTGAAGTTAAGCTTATTCTAGTTTGTTTACTTCGTAAATAAGCTTTTACCTGACCTAAATGCTGCCCCAGAAAGAAGCTACATCGGTTGCTGTCAACATCATCAGTCCGCTTTACCGAACCTAGCCGTTCGAAACAAAGAAAGCCAATGTTTACATGTCTTTGTCAGCAACGCGAAAGCCTTCTGCGTTCAAGTTACATAATATTTACACTGTGTATAGCGGTTTTGTCAACGATAAACCAATGATTCAACACAAATATATAGTTATAGCTTAAAGCTGGTCTTTTGCAAAGCAAATCTAAGGGAACAAAGTCAGAACGACGGAAACGAAATCGGTTCTTTCCGGAGCCGGTCTTCTAAGGCGGTAGAGCGATAAGATCATTAATCTTTAATCTTTAATCTTTAATCGTTATTTATACACGGTAAAAATTCATCAGGTATCCTACATACATACATACAAAAAACCTAAAAACCTAATCCTAATATTACCCAACTTACATCAATATACTACTTATAAACCTGTTTTCCATGAATGCCGTGTGTTTAAAAATTAAGATATAAAAGTCGTTTAAATTGATTTAATGAATCAGACTCTCTAATGTTACAGGGTAAGCTGTTCCAGAGGGTTGCGCCGCTGTAACTAAAACTATTTTTCATGTAATTAGTTCTCGGAAAGGGGACAACAAGTTTTTTAACCGAGTCCCTCAGAGCATAGTTTGGTTCAATTCGCGATGAAATTTAGATGTCAGATATTCAGGAACCCGGCAGACCGTTTAAAGACTTGAAAACCATTTGGGCTTTCTGAATTTGACGTTGAGATTGCAAGTTTTTCCAGCCGAATTTGTGAAACAAGGAATCGACATCAGCGTCATAGCTCGATGAAGTTATTACTCGTTCAGCCCGGTTTTGTAGTTTTTGTAGCTTATTAGATAATGTTTTGCCACAATTACCCCAGACTGGGCTGCAGTAATTAAAGTGAGACTGAACTAGTGAGTTGTATATGCTGATTAGGGTGGATTGAGGCACAAGTGGCTTAACTCGCTTTATGGCTCCGATTGCGGAAGCGATCTTTTTACAGTTTATCAATGTGGGAGTTCCACGTTAGACATTCATCGATATATATATTCCAAGTTATTTCACAGAGGAAACTTGTTCAATCGGAACATTATCAATGGAGAGTTCGAGTGTATCGGATAAAGTACTTAATCTTTGCCTGGAGCCGATCAACATAAATTCAGTTTTTGTAGCGTTCAGGGTAAGTCTGTTAGACACAAGCCATTTACTCAGATTTTCAAGGTCGTGAGATAGACTAGACTGAATTAGATGTAAATCTGAACCAGCATAAGTAATATGCGTGTCATCAGGATACATTCTAGGTACGCTGAACGATAGACAGTTAGGCAAATCGTTAATATAAATTAGAAATTGAGCTGATTTTAGTTAGATTACCTCCTAAATTGTCGTTTACCAAGCCTAAATGTAGCCTCCCACGCAGTCGTTTTTACGGGACTCGTATTTCACCTCCTTCCCACTAACGCTTGCTTACCCGAAGCCAACATTCCTTTCCCGCCGCTTAGCCAATCACATTTTACCTACTAAATTGTGGAAGGTTGACCTTGACCTCACGACGCTTTTCACGGGATAGCTGCGGAGACACCTTGAGCGAGCTCTGATCACCGTGTGCTCTACGTTCAAAATTTCTTTTTTAAATGTTTATCAATTGACTTGAATTTAAGATTTTGTGAGAGGAAATAGCGATAATATTTTCGTCAATATGCCCATTAGTTACGGAAAGTCGCTTATTTATCAAGCAAGCTTCGCCATCAATCTTCGATATCCTCGCCGCTGGTCATGTTGTAGCCGTTGTGTCACCTCTCGTAAATTTGATGAAGGGCCAAGTCAATTATTTAAGAAGTACTGGCGTATCTTCGGTTAGTCTGAGTGATTCGGAGGAAGGAAACTTTGCCATCGGTAGACCATAGCGCGCAGTGGATCAGCGAGTGAGCTTCTAAGTACTAAACTGCATAATTTTACCGTTCGCTTCTCGTGAACTGAAGAAAAAAGTACGAATTGGTGCAGTCTATGTCGTCGGCGTTTGATAACTTCTGACCCTTCTCCAGGACGTTTTGGGGTCGCTGTGTGGGCAAGACCATGAGAGATCGAGCTTTCTTGTTGTACCATGTGTGATAATCCGGTGGATAATTTCACGTCGGTTTACTGTATGTTTGATCGGTTGAGGAAATGCTTCATATTTCCAACTTGGTCGCGTCTATATTCTTATTCGCTTTTTCAGATTTTGAAAGTCTCTTGTAACACATCGCATTGCTCAAAAACAAATCGGCTCCAACGCTTTGATACGTTTACAAATTCGCGAGAGAAAGAAGCACGCATAAGGATTAATTTTACTTGTCATCGCTAGACAGTTGCTCGATCGTGATTGGCTAGGATGCCCGCAAGTCAAACAATGGGAAAGGAATGTTGGCTTCGGGTAAGCAGGCGTTTGTGGGGAGGAGGTTAAATACGAGTCCCCTAAAAACGACTGCGTGGGAGGCTAGCCTAAATGCTACACCAGATAGAAATTACAAAGACATCGAACCATTGTTTCTAATCCGTCGAGATTTCTGCGTGCAAGGATGCGGTCTCCTTTAAGAACGTTACTTTTTCAAATCCTCCTCTTTTACATCACAACATAGTGCACATAGTTTATCAATTCCTGAAATTCCTATCCCGGAATGCCTTCTTATTTAAAAAAAATCGAAGTTAACTGATTCAAATCAAATCAAAGTTTATGAGGAGGGATGGTCGTCGTCCGAAAGGCGACGATTCTGTGGCCCAGCTTTCCGAGCGAGCCACCAAGTAAAGTACAGGTCCTGCTGTGTTTTGGCGACAATGATTCAACGCACGTTTGCTCTTTTCTCTTTGCGCTGACGTGCAATGTTCTTACATGCACTGCCGAGCCAGACGAGCCAAACGAGCTGCTAAATATATAACATCAACACTCAACGCTCATAATTTTTCCCACTGCCGAGCCAAACGAGCCGGCTCGTTTGGTGCATGGTTAAAAGTGGCCCTGAATTCTGTAGTTATTCCACATATTTCTTCCGGAATCCCTTTGGAATGATTGGTTAACTTTAGCAAAAACGCTATAAACAGGGTAAATATTCTGTATCGGAACGAAATCTGTATCGGAACGAATACCAGCGGCTTCGGTTCGGTGATTTCATTGTGTTAGGTGTGTCAGATTTCTTTTGTTTCTCCATAAACACAAGTCGGGAGAAACTTGGGTTTTTTGCATACGTTATTTCTCGAAAACGAAAAGGAAATCAGCGAAAAAAAAAAATACAGAGCAATGTTTATTAACTGGAATGAAGTCCACATACAGAATTTCAGTTACTTTTGAGCACATCGAAAATCGACCAAAAACCGAGAGGACGTTCTTGCCCCGAGCCCTTCAATTGTTAAGTTATTAATATTACGTAGGTCCCGTCTCACAACACTTGTACCTAATAATCTGTGGGACGTTAAAGAACCCACACACTGTTCGATAAGAGTAGGGGACATAGTTCCCGGTGTAGTGATCTATCTCTACCTTTCATCTGTCTTTGACATTCATGTGTGGGGTGGGTGGGTGGGTGAGATCAAATATGGACTGATAGCGGCAGCCAGAGGCACCTTTACAGGCTGACGTCCAATCTTACCCTAGAGAAGCATTGTAAACTATCCCTGAAAAGCCCTGACGGGGAGAGGATAAGTAAGTATGTATGTATGTATTACGCCTTGAGAATAACTAGACTCTTATTTATTAATTTGTCACACATCTTGCAAAAATAATTTTTACAATGCACAGAAACTTAATTAGAAAAAGAAGGATTTGCCATGAAATGGCAACAATAATATTAATAATACATGTGTTGTACTTACACTTTAGGTTGAGAGGTGCTAAAAACACACTGGTCCGGGACTATGTGTTGCCTGACTACACACATATAAAGAGAGGCTATGTTAAGGTTAGTAAAGTACCCAAGTTTGAAATTCAAAGATTGCAGTATGTGATGTTTCTACTGGTGGAAGCTGGTCTAGATCTTAATGTTTTGTGTAGTCCGAGAGAGATTTTGGAGGCAAGGGTTCTGTTTACAGATCTAACCACTGGTGCTTCCAGTCAGATTCCATCCTCCCTGCTGTTCGCTGTTGTGAGTGCATATTGCAAATGGTTTGTAGGAAAAGAATTCAGACGACTCAAAACATGCTAGTGGTACATAGTGTACTCGTCATGACATGATGAATGTCTAGTATCCTGTCAAGAGGGTGGGGCAAAGTATTCTCTATCAAGTGTGGATTGGCTACTGTTTTCTTTATTAGTTGGAATAAACTGCGAACACATTAGTCTACCTCTCCCACTAAGGTACCATGTTAGTCTATTAACGCTAACCTGAAAGTCTATATGACAAAATTTTTTTTTATTTGCTTGATCCAAACTTTACAGTGTTTCTGAATGGAAATTGAAGTTTGCATTTTTACTGGGAAAAAAAGTGGGGAAGAAAACGATTTTAGGAATTTTTTTATTTCCATTCAGCAACACTGTAAAGTTTGGATCAAGTAAATAAAAAAATTCTGTCATATACACTTTAGTGAAGATTATGTTTAATATGTTGGTCATTATTAAAACTGAATGTGATATGTTTCTTCAGCTATTAAGAAATGCGCAAACTTTAGTTGGATTGATTTTCTGATAACTACTACAATGCAGCTGCCTTATGAGTCAGAAGAAAACACTTGAGTGGCTGATTTGATTCATTTACAAATTTTGTATTGATTCCAATGACATGTCTATAGGTGAAAAGATCATCGTAGAATATTTAATTTCTTTGCAACATACAAGTGTATTGACCACCAAAAATGAAGCATGCTATGGTGTACATGCAGTGGAAGAAACAAGAATGTTTTGTTAATGAGTTGGTTATTTTTGTATTTATTTTTAGTCAGCAACAGAAATGTTACTTGGATCAAAAAAGGAAAATGAACAGGTTTGTTTAGTTACATGTACAGTACTTTGTGTTTTTTCACATTAGCAACCAAGGGTACTTGTTAGTGGTTGGCTAAGAATTTCATGTGAAGAGGGATCAATAACAAAACAGGGAGAAGAATCTATCATCAGTGTCAAAACCATTTTCAGAAAACTATATAAAATGGAAATTGAACCCAAAAACTTGGTATCAGGGCCTTTTTTAACCATGTTTCATTGGTTGTTAGACACTACGAATGAATGAGAGATTTGCTGTTCCTGAGCTACTGTTTCATCCCTCTGATATAGGTAAGGTGATCAGCTGTCCCAGTTGTTTGAGCTATACATAGGATGGGATGCTATGGTTATATGCAGTTCAAAGTAATGTTTGCCAGCACAATTTTGCCACCTGAACTCCACATCGACAGTTTTATGGGTTTCCTTCCAAACCACTTTTTATTGTACATAATATTGTACATGTTCATGTCAACTGAATCATCTGTACATACAGTAAAAAGTCAAGTAACACAGCATTGTTACATTGACAACAACAATAAATATTAATTTTTGCTTTCCTTAAATGCATAAATAGCACCTTTCTTCTTCTCTTTGTTTTAAATTTTATTGTTCATTTGGGTGTAAGGCCTTTGAGAAATTTTGTCAGCCCACAGTTAGAGTTTTCTGCCCAGTAGACTAAGTAAAGTAAAGTGCCTGTATCTTTTTCTGGTGTCACAGTGTACATATATTCTCCTTTGTTTATTGGGCACAGTTTCAGTGCGTTGTATTTTTAAAATTTGTTTATTGTTATTGTCATTGTTATAGGGATTCAAGAAATGGGAATTCCTGAGGCTATCACACACGCTATAGAACAGCTGCCAATAGGTAAGCATCTAGAGTGTTAGCCAAGGCCAAAGCTCTTATTTAACTGATTGAAGATATACAGGGTCCATGAACTGTCAAAAAGTAGAGAGAAAACAACCACACTGCAACTTTGATGCAGGACTAAATAATAACCATTTTGAATAACTCCTTATCATTACTGCTTCAAACAGCTACCTGTCTGAATCTGACAGTCCTTTCGCTTTGCTTTCTTCATGCTAAGGAAGTTTGAACCCAAACTCACTTTAGTAGTGTATGGTGAAAGTTTGCACTCAAAACGTTCTTCAAATCCGTGTGTAACTGTCCCAACATCTACTTAAACTAGCACCATTTTACTGCATTTATGTGGTGTTATTCTCTAATAATATTCTGTTGGGATTTTTGAACTTCCTGCTTCATATTCAGAGCAGTGATGATTTCGTCTTCGCTACTAGAGCCGGCGTGTTCTTCTTCGTGCAACTCAGTAATACATTTCCTTTCTTGCGGTGAAAAACAGTTGAACCGCCAGATGACCATGATCGCTCTTTTCTTTTTCTTGGAAAGATATAGATGTATTCGGCCATAGAAAGCCCTATTTAATAAGTAAACTCAAAGTATGGCGGATAGGCTGCCATTGCTCGTTCCAGGCCCAACACTTGATAGCTTTCTCAATGCATGAAGCACATTGTTTATTGTCATTCACTCAAATGAGCTTTTATTTAATTTTCGTTCACCGTGTTGTGTTTTGTGTACATTGGAGTGCTTAGAATGTAGTTTGTTCAGTATTGGCATTTGTTTCTCTTTCTTGCTTTCAGAAATGCAGCCACATTGTTACATGAACATTTTGCTAACTGGAGGGAATTCCCTTTTTCCTGGAATGAAAGAAAGAGTGTAAGTAACTTATTTCTCTGTAAAGATTGGATTCTTTATTTCAGAGCTATAATTTTATCTGCAGTACACTTTGCCTGACTTCCTTACACCAAGTGATCAATTCATACGTACATTTACTGTACAGTGCATTAATACAGTTGACTCAAGCCTTACATCATATAACCTAGCATCTATGTCAGTAAAATATGTGATAATGTAATCGCATCCGTCGTCGTGTTCTTCTTTCAGTTTAATTTCATCTTGTAAAACAATAACTGAGGAGGCCTAATTGACATAAGCTACATAGTTTCCTTAAGGCTTCCTCGCCATTGTTACCTCTATTCTTTCTATCTTTTTATGCTTTCATTGTAATAATGTAGTGTGGCAAAATAAAATCAAATGTTCAAGTAACAGTGACGGTGATAGTGATGTAATGATGATGATGTTCGATCATTAAGTATGAAACGCAATATACATATAATGATAAAACTGTAGATGATGCCGCAGCAGTCATGGTGAATTTGTTGCGGTTGTAAGTCGCTATGGAGGCTCATAGTTCGAGTAACAACGATTTGAGAAGAAGTGTCCAAATTTATGGTTCTTGAACATTCAGTGGTTTCTTCTGTCTAATATTAACTTGATTCATTGTTGCCCTTTTTTTCTTTCGGTTTTTTTAGATTTTCTGAGGTTCGAGCTCTCGCTCCCTGTGGTGTAGATGTCGCCGTTCATTGTCCCTCTCGGTGAGCCTTTATTTAATTCATCTACAAAAATGTATAATTTTTAATTTTGTTGCCTAAAATTAATATTATAACCCAAAGATTTGTGCAAGGTCGTTATAGGTTTATCTCACGTTATGTCTTACCTTCCCACCATATTTTATGGAGACGAAAAAGTCCCTCTTTGACAAGCGGAAAGAGCCAGAAATTTACAGCAAAAAAGCAGCAATTATTGAAGCTAAATACCGTAATGAAATTGCTTGATGTGGGACAGATCCAAGCGATAAATAAACGATCTTTGATTTAAATAAAATCATGCCAAATAAATTTTCCTGTTTTGCACCGCATATAGCTTATTTGCCAGTTACTGATCAGTGTTTGGTTGTGGTTTCTGTGGGTTTTAAATTCATACCAAATAAGCTATTTTAGAAGCTTGATACCGAAATGAAATTGTTACTGTAGGTGTGGAATGGACCCGAACTTCAAAGACCTTTGCATTGAATAAAATCATGGTGAATTATATTTCTTGTTTCGGTTTGTACTTGGCTTATCTACCAATTATCGACCAATATTCAGTAAAACTGTTTCTGTTACAGGCCTGTAACTCACGCATGGGAAGGTGGGGTAGCTCTGTCCAAGACATACGTGTTTCTGAACAAGATGTGTGTGACCAAAGCGGAATACGACGAGCATAGAAAGAACATATGCAGAGAGAAATTAGATTCTTGATATTTATTGCTACCTTTTGCTCCTGAGCTCACAAGCCTGTAATGCTTGTGCTACTTGTGCTGCTTGTGCACCTTGGTCAAAATACGCGACTTCAGAATGTGAGGATCTACGGTCCCACGTTACAGAGAGATCGGGGGGAAGCTAACTTGATATATATAAGAGCTAAGAGCATCTTGCAACGGGGCATATTGTTATTTGCTTCCCAACTACAAGTACTGAAGCTCAACAGAGGAAACAAAGTATCAAATGTGAACACTTCCTCGTGAAAGTCCTATTGAATAGCTGGAAATGGCGTCAGCGAGTCCAACATTAAAGCCCCCACCCCCCACCAAAGAAAAAAAACATAAAAAACATAGAACCACCTTGCACAGCATAATAAACAGCTTCACCGCGGAAAGTGCTCCTCAGTACCTTTTATTTGAAGGGTCACACACATTAGAGTTATGGGTTCCATTCCATGACTTGAGAGTTAAAATGACCTGATATAGCATAACAAACAATATACAGTGAAATAAACGGTTCCACAGGCAAGTACTGTGTCAGTAGCTCTACTGAATTGAATGGTGCGGTTGTCTATGGCCACGGAGTTAACTATTTTTCAAGTTTCGACATGGTGTCAAGAAAAAAATAGCCGTAAAATAATACTAGTTCTTTTCCATCCAAGAAATAATTTGAAATCTACCTCTTCGTGTTACACGGGTCATTTATGCAATAGAAAAACAGTACTTCTTTAAGTCTGCTGTTAGTAGATGGCACCAAGCCATCATACAAACCGGATTTGCTGCATTAAAGCGTGGCATTGTATTGGCCAAAACACTGACGTCTGTTTGATGCAAAGGTTAAAACAATGATCAAGTTTTGTTGTCAAATACTGTACCACTGCACGCAAGACAATACTTAATACCTTTGGTTAAAAATGGCTAAGACTGAAATGAATTGCGACTTCGAAAACTTACCACCTTTTCAAGTTGTTTCCACCTATAAGCAGAAATTGCTTACAGTACTTGTCATATTCTGCGCTTTCGATGAAAATCACTTAATATTTTGTTCCCAATAGTTTAACATTAATTTCGTGTTCCAGCAAATAACTGCGTCAGTAGTTTTGACCAAATACAGCGAAATCCCCGCGACATAATGGCCTCTAAATCCTACCTGTCAAGATCCGGCTACAGTTCTCGTGTTACTATTCTTAATATGAACGTGAAGTTATTTTCCAACTAAGGTCATTCTATGTATAATAACCATTTTCTTCATAATTTTCATAAATTAAGATACGTCACTTGACTAATAGACCTTACTGATCAAACTCTGTATTCCCCTCATTACTGTCTGGAAGATCACTTCCGGCTCTTCGTGTGTACCAAGTTGTCGCTTCTTTTCCCAGTCACTTTGTCCTTCAGTGATTTTCCTAAATTCTGCCAAACTTTTACCCAGGAAGTAGACATGAGAATATTTGCCTTGGTCAGTTTGAGGGATGGGCCGCTTATTAGAGAATTCAAGGGGAGTTTTGGCCAGTATTGTGTGCGACAGGCAGGGCGCACAGTGTCTGGAGTAAGTGCTTTGCCATCCTGCTGCGAGAATGGGGGCGTTCCCGGGTTTCCAGCCTTTGACTGTTCTTCTGATGTTGTGTCCGCTTTCGTATCTGGCTGCAGGTAAGGCCACTGCAATGATTTCTTGATAATTGAAACTTATTTTTGCTATGAAGTTCCGGGTCCGAAAGAAGAGCTTCAAGGAAACGAGATTTGCCCAACTAAATTCCACGACAAACTAAAAGCGAACTTGGTTAGATAAATGTTCGAGTCACGAACACCTGATCTAGCAAAGAGTAACGTTATTTACCCCAATATTGTAAGTGAATTTGGACGGATATGATTTCAGTTTCTTGTCATTTTGTGAGCTTGAAATTGGCTGAAAACGTTCAATGGGTGCTCTCAGTAGCTACATACACCCAGTTACATTTGCCGTTTTATTTATGCTATCAGTACAGTTTGGTGCGAAATAGATTCCCACAGAACTTCAATTTTTGATTTCATTTAGATAGGCTACAGTTGCATTTCCGCTAACAGCCACGCAACATGAAAATTCTATATAAGAATTCAAAATAATCCAGTTTTGTGAAACCCTGGAAAAATACGGAAATTTTGGCTTAACATGTTTATTCCAATAGGACACCCTTCAGGATTTTTTTGGTTAGGAAACCCAATGCTAAGACTACAATAAATGATTCGCATCTTGGTTCTAATATTAAAAGAGCTGAGCAAATCCTAAGTTGAATTTCGTAGGACAAAGTAAGGCTTTGATTCCCACCCCCTATTTGACAGTAGTTCATGCAATTTCTTTTCAGGGCAAAATCTGTTCCAACGTGGAAAGGCCAACTTCACAGTGTCATCTTCAGGCCTGCTCCACTGCACGACTGTGCAATACCCGCAGGTGTTTTCCAGCTCAAGCAATATCCGTGTCCTTACATCCATCAGTCATGAAAATGAACCATTCAGTGTTCATGATTCAGCAGTGGCATGGACTTCAGAAATAACACAGAGTAATTTCCGCGTCTGTGTGTTGGAATTGGGAGTTGGAACAAACGGATCAGTTATCGTGAATTGGGTTGCGTTTCGCGGCACACCTTCTGGTGCACTTGACGGCACTGTCTCCTTCAATGCATTCACCAGCGGGACAAAGTGCAAAAGAGTTGACTATGCACAGGTATGGATCCGAATAATGTATTACTTTTAAATGTGCGTTAAGAAAACTTTAAACTGCTTGATAGTCATCTGTCACAAGGACGATGCATGCGAAAACGATTTTCTTAGAATTTGTTGTCGTTATTGAACATATATTAGCTTTACGTTGTATTATCTGTTCCTTATGACTCTTTGTAAAATTGAAAAGGTATTTAGAAGAAGGATTTAAAGAGACCAATCCAGCGCTTGACAATTGGACAGGGCATCCTTGGAGAGGGAAAAAAAACAATGACGTATGGAAACAAATAGCCTTTTTATCGAAATCGAAAGAGGATTGAGCAGTGGAAAATCCGCTTTTTTGATCCACATTCTAAGAATGTTATCACTCTCTGATAGCGTCTTGACGCTTATTCCACTCGTATTGCACCAATTAATCAAATCTGACTAAAAAGTCGTATATTCAAAATTCCTACAACCTGTCGCATATGGTTTCATAGTTGTTGAATGAACATCAAAGAAACAGCACCATTTTACCCTAATTTTTCTCCTGTACATCGCAATGGAAGCCCAGCCCCTTAAAAAAAATCTAAGCTAACAACAAATACTCTGTTTTCCTTGCAGCGATTTCCCGCTGTTCCGAAAGTGCTCGCCACTGTACGTCACGCTGGCAGCAGCAGGCCACAGGACGCCGTAAACTTGTGGTTAGAGGAAACACAGGAAGACCACTTCCGAGTCTGCATTCGAGAGGTGAAAACATTTGACGGGAAGCACCAGAACATACAAGTGGTAAGTAGCTTCATGGTGCTAGCGTGACACTCTGCACCGCGCAAGCTGAAGTGACCAGGAGTATCATAATCTGCACGTGCTCCAAGTGTTGCATGTGATATCTTTTGAAAGATACTTTTTACCAAAGCGAAATTTTGTATAACAAGTTATGTCTAAAGGCCGCATTTAGAATCCGTTGTTTCGAAGACGAATCTTCTCCATTGTACGTAACATGAGGGATTACAAAACGGCTCTATAATCTATCCCATGTATTGGAATAAGTGACGTGACTAATGCAAATATCGACAATAATTGAAGTTGCCATAATTATATTATTGGGTTATTCAGTAGGGAAATAAAAAGAGAGATTACCTTGTGCCAACCTATGGAGTTTAGAAGTTGAGACAGAGAAATGTGTACAGTTCAGTTTCGGTTTTCAGTTTATTCTTTTTGCACAATTTACAAACATTTCTTCATTAAAGTTCATTACATGGGTAGAGAAATAAGTTAGCAAACTAAGTGATGAAAAGCAAATGTGCGCAGTGACCAAAGTAGCGTAAGCTTTCGAGTTGGTCACTGCCACGTACAATTTATTGGCATGAACATGTACACAGACATGTAACGTACAGAGAAGGTAAAGTGCAATAGGCTATATACATCGAATTTTCTCGTAAATTTTCATAGTATTTTAAGCCCCAATTAGAGGACATTAGGTAACATAAGTGAACTGTACCAAGTACTCAGCTAAGTCCTTTCCTTTTCAGGACTGGTTGGCGTTTACACAGGGCATCGGGCAGCTAACATTTTACGGGAAACTCCAATCTGAAAATAGTGGGGCTCCACTGGAACAAGACGACTTCGCCTTTTGCAAGGTAACGATCAGTTTTAAAAGATAAAACAAGTATTAAAAGGAAAAAGTCAACTTCCAGTTCCATGTGAAGCGGCAGTGCACAGAAGGGTCACTTTATCGATTTCAAGCGTGTAAATCGCATTGAATGATATTTTTATTACTCACTTTGTTATTTATTTATTTATTTATTTATTTATTCATTTGTTTGTTTGTTTGTTTATCTTTTTATATCTTTGGTTATGTTTTTAACTACATACAAACGTTCCCTACGAATGTTTTCTTTTTCAAAATTAGATGCTTTCATATTTTGTTAGAAATAAAATGAAAATACTGCTTGTGTCTATTGAACATAATGAATGGTTAAAACAATTTACACAACTTGAAGGAAAGTGAGCTTTAATGTTGTCACTAAACGTAAAGCTTACGAAGGCACATTTGCTAACCTTAGCTTGTTCCCAACAGGTTTTCAACTTTAGTGAGATGTTTTATGCACCTCCTGTAGTCATGGTAACAGTCAATCACCTTTATGATAGTACAGATGTGTACTCTGTTAAGCCGGAAAACAATGTCCTCGGCACATGGATAAAGGTGAGCTAGCAATGCCCCTCTTCCTTTATAATCTGGCTCACCAGATAATTTTTTTATACGAAATGAAAGTTGCTAATACAATACAGTACGGTACGGTACAGTACAGTAAAATACAAAGGAAGAAATTATTCTGGAAGAAGTGAAGAGGCGTCGCTCCAGTTTTTTTTTCGCCAACTGTGCCAAAAATGGACGCATTATATAAAAATTATGCTCACCACTTGAGATTCCAAAGCTTTGAGAAAAACAGTAGTTTTGTGAAACACTTGGTCAAGATAAATTCAAGAAAACACTTTTATGAACGTGTCGCCAAGATAATTTCAGCTATTTATGTCTTTCGAGCATAAGCGTGATTAGGGTCTGATTAGCGAAGGTTTTAGAGGTGATGTGGCTGGCGTCGGGTCATTTCTGTTCCTGATCTAGATAGTCATTTTGCTAGATTAAGAGTCTTCCCTGTTCTTATCACAGGAAATAACAATTTCATATTTTCGGGTGTGCGTCAAAGATCTGGCAGGAATGGAGAGTCAACATGATCCAGTTACCGTTGATTACGCAGTTATTGGAGGTAAATAAGCAACATAAAACAACAGCTTACTTATACTTATTTCATTCATTTTTAATTATTTTATTTAATTATTTTTATTTATATTAACCATGTACGCCATGGAAAATGCGCTGTATAAGTTTGAATTATTACTATTTTAAACCCCAGGTTTTTTTTTATAACTTGAAGTTGACGCAACTTCAAACGATTTACCGCTTGAGAGCACCGCGTGTATTCAACGTGTGTGTATATATTTCCTGATTTTAATCCGAGGCGGCCTGGTTTTCATATATTTATTTTTAATTCTTCTTTCAGTTGAAAAATAACGACATGAAGATTGTTTTGCATGCATCCTTTTTTTTTTACAGATCTTGATCCATGCATCAATGTTTCCTGCAAGTATTTTGCTGTTTGCAAAGCATTTGGCCCCAGGGACGCGCGGTGCATATGCGTCGATAACTGCCCGTCGTTTGAAGAGCCTTTGTGTTCCTCTAATGGGACCACATATAACAATTTGTGTGTGTTCCAACTAGAAATGTGCCATCTGAAAGCAAACTTTACTGTTTATCACCCTGGTGACTGTACAGGTAATGTCCCCTTATTCTCTCCTTTCAACAGATATAGGAAAATAATAAACAAACACAGCACTTTAGACTTACAATTGAGACTAATGAGCGTTAGCCAGAGTATGAATATGAGATTCTTAACGCTATTCCACCCCACCCCCCCCCCCCCCCCCCAAAAAAAAAGCTTTGTTGTAAAGGTGTGGTACTAAACAAGTCACAAATACAAGCTGAAGGGAAAAAAACCTGAATCCCTGGAGGGAATCGATCCATGATCTCTTACACACCAACACAACACACTGTTCTCACCAATTCTTCAAATCACCATGACATGATACTCGCGAACTGTTAACATTCCTTTCTCTATTGTTTCAAGAAAGTGTTTGAAATAATTCATCTTTCATGATTATCATTTACATAGTATCAACCAAGTTCACTTTTGAGATGAGTGAAGAGAGTAGGTAAAAGATATAAAGTGTATGGCGTTGCATTTTTCTTAAAGAAGCAACCAAGTTTTGTTATGTTTTGAAAACCCTACCAAATTTGACGCATTCACTTCAATCCTTTTTCATTGTCCTGTACCGATAAGTCCTTTATAAATACAATATTTTTCTCTCGTAATCTTATTAAGAATAAAATTGGTATATAAAAATTTACCACTCGTTACTTTTTTTCAGGGTTCCCTTCCCAAAAAGGCCGTCATCGCCTTCGTCACAACCCAGTCTGGGCTGAAGCAGTTTGTTAACAAGTTTCACTGGCTCCTTACGTCTTCTATCCTGACAGACCTGTTCACATACAGGTTTCTGTCAATCATGTGAACTTCTCAGACCCTGGTTATGTTCACGAAGCCGTGGTGGCCTGGGTTGAAGAAATTTTGGAAAATAATTTTACAGTCTGTGTTACACAGGCTGGGAGAAACGAGAAGAGAAACGGAGAAACGTTTGCCACAGTTGACTGGCTTGCCTACCAGGGGGCCCCTGACGGGGAGTGTCTGGCGATATGGACATGCCGACTTGGTGGACTGGGACGAACTGCCGTACTGTCTCACTTCCGTCGGTAGGAGGCAATTACTATTACTATTTCCGTTTCGAAGGCTAAAACTATATTTCCGTTACATTGCAAAAGCTCAGCGACAGCTCAAATCCTTACACTCGCCAGTCACTTTTTTCTAGAGCATATTTCTACCACATGCGTCAGGAAATTAGAATCAACAATGCAACAACGTTTCTCTCAAAAGAGATGTCCTACCAAAAAGAGAAACCTGGCCTGAGATAGAACGGCTTTTGTTAATGTGTTTCGTTTTCATCACAAATTATTGTAAATCAAGTATATCCCCTTGGCAAAATGCGATGTTAGACTTTTGGGCTTTCTGAAAGGTACTCACTAAAGAGAACGTCTAGGTCACTAGAAACCGACCAAATGTATGCCTTAATGCCGTACATTTCAAAATATATCATCGCCCAAAGAACAAGAATAATGTTGAGTACAGCAACAAAACCAGTAGTGACGTTCAGAAATTACCTGTGCTAACGAATAGATAATTTACGCTTACTTTGTGCAAACAACATAACTGAAAAGGAAATAGCAACTTAAGTGTTACTTAAATTATATGCTTGTGGCTGGAAAGCGGGGGATTTGCGAACGGAGCTGGTTTAGGTTTGCGTTGGCTTCCACTCGAGATTTGTTGAGGTTGTCGTAAGATTTGCCATAGAACTCCAGGCTACCAAAAGTAGCGGCATCCAGTTGATCACATTGCCCGCCATCACTGGATGACATCCCAACGTTTCGATTTAGATGTTGGTGTTAACTGTCAAGATTTTGTCTAAGAGCAACAATTTCACCTCTAAGAGTATCGTTTTCCTTTTTCAATTTATGAACGGTGAAATTAGGCATTTGTGAGGAGCTGAAGCTCACAGTTTACAAGCTAGTGACGTTAACTTATCTCTGAGACTGGACTTTAAACATTAGTCCATGATGCAAACACTTCAAATTCCATTTATAGCTGTACGTTTTTTCTTTTCATTGATCACAGAGCAAGTTTACTACAGCGCCCACAGTTCTAGTGTCAGCGGAGCATGAAAGGCGCGGTGTGAAGCATGATGCATCCTGTGTGTGGTTAGAAGATATCACAACAACTTCATTCAGGATCTGCGTCCGAGAATTACAAAACTTTGATGGCGCTCACCATAGCATCCACATTGTAAGTTTTTGTAGTTGTTCACCAGTAGTATTTACTTAACTCTCGCGCCAAAATTTAACCATAGTAGTTTTTTGAAAACAGGATATATAGAATATATAGGACCAAAAAATAAAAACACACATATTTTGAGTTTAAACGGGGAAATCGATCAAGATCTGTTCTTGTAGATCTTCTCATTCGCGGTTTATACCACAACAGCACATTGAACAAACCCTTTCTATTTACATAGTCTCGCACTGGGAGCATCATGATCGCAACACTTCTTTAGTAAACGTTAAAATTTTTAGTGGTTGCTCGTATCAAAATCGTAACAACTGTGAATGGTTCTTTTTGTCAGGATTGGATGGCGTTTGAAGAGCTTCATAGGCCTTTATTTAGAGAGCATGGGTCTATACACTTTTCCAACGGAAACAATCCATCCCAAGCTTTCAACTACGCTTTTTGTGAGGTATGTGCACCATTTGCCACTAACCTTTATGTCAAATGGCCTAATACCTTTTCTTGCATGTATATGGTAGTTAATTACCTGCACGCTCACTCGTCTGCCAAAGTTCATTTCCGCACTCTCATTCCGGCTACACCCACCTGTACATCTATGTTCGCAATAGCGCATACAGTCGCGCATACATACGCAAAATGATTGCTAACGGGCAATCACGTACGCTCCTACAATCACGCACACTGCGTTATTGAAAACCGATTTCCCATGCACTTGCTCTATTGACGCACTAACACTAAGAAACGCTCTTTCTCTTTCTTCCAAACCCCTCCAAGCGCTTGTGTTCGTTCGCCTTGTCAATTCTCTTTACTGTCCTATCTCCTTGCTTCTTTTTCTCGTGCTTTCAAATCAATCCGTCCCTTTTTCGACTTCGTTTCCTTCCTTCCTTCCTTTTTATCCTCTCCGTCTTCGTCTTACGTCTAATTTAGAATAAATCAGTTGCTCAAACATCACTTTGATACCATTCGCAAAAATTTCAACATTTCCTACTATTCCTTTAGGATGTGGTGTTTAAGAAGCCCTACGATGACACTCCAGAGGTTTTGGTCTCTGCAAACCATTCAACAAGTGGAGGAAATCTCAATCCTTTGTACAACGCTATATCAGCCTGGGCAGAGGTAGGATGTCATTTTTTTTGTTTCAGCGAAAATCATAAGACAACCATCTGTTGTGATGTTAAACGGAGGTTGTTTTAAAGCCAATCTGGACTGGACCAACAGTTTGTAGTGCAGTGTAAAAAGACGTGACGGTTGACCGTAATTTAATCGTTAAGCTCAGTCGCCAGATGGAAGGCCTGCGGTAGGAGGTCTCTTTTTGGCTTCATAATGAAAAAGATTTAACGTTTTTAAGAATGATAACTTAATAACCACTATTTTTAATTTCTAATCAAGTTACTAATGGCTGCTTTCTAGACATTTGTTTTTCATATCCTTGTAGTACATAAACAAGACCGGCTTAAGAGCATGCGTGAAGGAGCTGTTTGTACAGCAACATGACCCTCTGTCAGTGTCTTACGCAGTTTTACCAGGTAGGGTACAGAGTATAGTCAGTTACAAATAGAACTTAAAACTTCTTGGTGTAACTACAAACCATTTCTCATTGCAATATTCATAGATGTCCCACTTATAAAACCACCCGTGTCTCACTTTCCTCAAAGATAAGGTTGTCTTCATAAATGCTGGAGCCGAAATGTCGACTGGATCAAATTACTGGCAGCTGTGAACTATTATATCAAGGCTTTTTTTTGCGATTTTTTAAAATGTGATTATTAGATCGAAATACCACTGTTTTGCATCTTTTCAAACTTTCTCTTCTGATAAAAGCCCACCATGATTTCCATGTGCACGCCGAAAACTTTGGAATTTTGCGCGCTGCGATTTAATGGAACCGCTTTTTTGTGGCCATGATCGTTTTTTGTACTTTGGTGTAGGTATTGGCCTTCAGTATTGTTAAAGTAGTGGGTTCTTAGCTCGTTTTATTACTTTTCTCCCAAAGATGTCTGTGAACCCGGATGGAGTTTCTACAATGGCTCCTGTTACTTCACCAGTGAAACATGTCAGACCTGGTCCAACGCAAGTATAATCTGCAGAGGCATTGGAGCTAATCTACCTGCTATTGAAAGCCAGGAAGAAAATGTTTATATCCAGCACAGACACAATGGTTATAAAGCTTGGATCGGTTTAAATGACATAGCTACAGAAGGATTATTCACCTGGGTGGATGGATGTCCTGACAAATTCCGCTACTGGGCTCAAAACCAACCAAACGACTTCAGAGGGGAGGACTGTGTCCATACTCTCGGGGCAGGGCATGGGTACATGTGGAATGACGTGGATTGTTCTGCCTGCCATCAGTACACATGCAAGAAAGGTAAAAGAGAAAACTGAGTTTTCGTGACTTTAAAGAGGCACATTAAACTGTGCTCTAGAATTTAACGCTGAGAAGGTTACCGGTAAACCGGTAAAGTTAAGATGTTGGTTATTAAATAGACAAGTGTAAAACAAAAGGTTTAGCGGTTATTTTATTGAGGAAGTTGAAACCTGCAGCTATTTCGGCTGAGCGATAACTCACAGTTCGAGTCTACAATTTTAAAGAACCACCACCGATTGACTACAATTGTTAGAAATAAAGAATCATTGAAGAAAAGTGAATTTATTACTCGAATTTATCATATGACCCGTACGGCCCAGCGCGCGCTTTAATTGTGAAACTATTGAGAAAATCACCATATGAGGGCCGTACGATTTGCGCTAACAGGGCCGGAAAAAGCGGCACGGCCCTGAGCGATTTTAGAGGATTTCGTCGCGTCTAGCAACGTAAGTTTAATTTACAGCCAGAAAGCAAATGCAAACAACATATTAGATCAATTTTCTGTGCAAATTTGTCGATGTTTTGTAAAATCTTCATCTTCTACGTGCTCATGAAGAGTCTAAAGAGGCCATATGATAAAACACTTATTGACTGAGTCAGGTCGGGTCGGACGGGAAAATATTTGGCTCTCGGTCATGGCACACGGACCTCGCTGCGCTCGGTCCGTACGCCATGACCTCGAGCCAAATATTTTCCCGTCCGGCCCTCCCACTCAGTCAATAAGTTAATATTCATCATCGTGTATGAGACTAAAAATTTTGAACATAGTCATTTTATCACAATATAGGTTCTTATCCTCAGGTCCCAGTTATTCCAAGAGCGGATAACTCTATCCAGCGGATAATTTGTTACCCAGCGGATAAAATGTATTGCATTTAATGTACGCTTATCCGCCGGATAGAGACTTATCCACTAAATAAAGCCATTCACTATTTTTAGTACCTAGGCCTTTGTGGACTCTTAAGGGGCATTTGTTGGGATATATTAATTGCAGGTATTCCAAAACTAGAATACCTCGGAAAAATAACGTGTCCGTCTTCCAAAATATTAAAGTCATACCAAAATTTTAATTAAGCTTTGAAATTTTGTGGGAGAGATCTTTGACGGGACCTAAAGTTTTGATTTCCACAAGTAAAACAGCTGGAGCTCGTGAAACCGGGAAGAAGTCTCTTATTAAGGACAGTTCGACTGCTTGTCGAAACTTAAGCGGAAGTCATTTTTGAATCAAGGAAGTGGTAAATCCTCGGTTTGTGTTTTTACCTTTTTGGTTAGCTCCTTGAAGGGTCGATAAGGACTTTTGAAGACTCCGAAAAGTGTGTTTTTCAATTTTCTGTCGTGTTACAATTGTCAACGCTCTTTTCATTTCATTGGTCTATAATACTGTCATTCTGAAAGAGTTAAGTTTAAAGATTGGGTACATTTTGTAGCGCCCGTTGTTTGAAGAAGAAAATATTGCATTCTAGACAGTGTCGATCAATTGGCTGCGCGCAATAGATATAGCAATAGAGGGTAAAATTAGAATTAATTTTGTCATTTTATTACTAGATTATGACGAATGCTCCAGCAATCCCTGTTTGAATGGAGGAACCTGTGTGAACGGGAAAAGGAAATTTAGCTGCATCTGTCCTCCGACGCATAAAGGAAAAATTTGTCAAGGTTGGTTCAATCACAAACATTGCAAGAGGAATAGATAGAGAGTGGCCGAGAACAGGTTTTTAAACTCTGTTAAGCGCTTACCCCATTCTTTAAGCGCCCCAGATAGTTTGCTTGAATTGAATTAGCTGAACATTGAGGAGGGAAAATCTTGCCCTTTCATTTTATCTAAATGGGTCCAATTAAATACCATTCTCATTACTGCATCATGGAAAAGTCATGTAAGCTATATTGCTAAAAAGATTAAGCGAAATATTGGGATTCTTTCTAAACTTCGTTATTTTGTGAATTCTGATATTCTGGTTAAACCATATTATACCTTATAACATCCCTTCTTAACCTATGGTTTAATTTCTTGGGTTAACACCTATTCTTCAACTAACCAGCCTTTGTTTATGATTTTACAAAAGAGAGCAATGCGAGTGATGACTTTCTCTAAATTTCATGAGCATTCCAGTCCAATTTTCAAACGCTTAAAATAATATTGTAAAACTGCCTGATCTTGTCTTCCTTAATATTGCTGTCTTTATGCATAAATTTCACAATAGACGAATTCCATTGGTGTTTGATACTTTCTTCACACAAGTCAATAAAAGACATAATTATAATACAAGAAGTGCCTCTTATATGTCCTATACTTTACCTAAAGTAAGAACTAATTATGGAATATTTAACGTAAGATTTAAGGGCCCCAAAGTATGGAACTCAATCAGAGAAAATTTGAAAACCTGCTCTATTTCAAACTTCAAGAAATCAGTAAAAAGCGTGTGTTGTTTCCCAGATTACTTGTAAATTAGTCTTTTGCTATATTCTGTCACTTTTCTCAGTCTTAATGCCTTGTATTCATAAATAAATTTAACTATTTTAGGCTTCCTTCATAGCGTAGAAATAGTGTTTTTCCTCTTCTCTTTTTGTCTTTTTATGTGTGTTTTTGTGCTTCAGTTTTCTTGCTGACCTATAATTTATTTCTATTTATTGCTGATGTCAACTGGCTGCCTGGCTCCACTAGCCCTTATGGTTATTCCAGGCAGCCAGTACTCTAAACTTATACCTTTAATTTTTTCATTGCTAAATTATTATTTTTTTCTTAGCAAGAATGAGTACAAATAAAGATTGTTGTTGTTGTTGTTGTTGCCTAAGAAGTGCTAATCAACAGAAAATCCTTGCCAGCAATAAGCATTTCAGATGCCTACAGACTTCAGTGTTGAGTAGTGAGTTTCTTGACTGAAATACACCAGTAACTATTTAAGCCATGCCATCATCATCATCATCATCATCATTATCGTTATTGATTGTGACGATGATTATGACTTTATTATTGAATTTAAATCAGCAGTTCAAATATGCTGAGGCAAATAATTGATCTGTGAGACACCGGCAAATCACGATATTTTGGGAAAACCGAGTTCAATAATAGTTTTATCATTCGATCACCGAGCTTGCTTTTTATAATTATTTTCGGGAATATGATATTTCTTTCTCAATTCAGAGTTTGACGAATGTTCCAGCAATCCCTGTGTGAATGGTGGCACCTGTACCGATGGAAGCAATAACTACACATGCGCATGCCCCTCACCATTTTATGGAAAGCAGTGTCAAGGTATGGAATTAAAATCACTCAAATACCAAGACATATCAGTTATTGTTTAGATTACTAAATCAAGGCAAATGTTATACTGTTAAAAACCTCTGCTATAGTCATTGAGTTTCATTAAATTTTGAAAAGACATTTGAATAAAAAAACAGGCTAAAAAAGAGAAATAGGAAGAAGAAGAAGAAGAAGAAGAAGAAGAAGAAGAAGAAGAAGAAGAAAAATTAAAACACGCAAAAATTTCCTTAGACGTAAAAAGGTGAAATACAATTTTATTTCCTGGCTAAAGAAAGCTGTTGGTTACCATACAGAGCGAATACCTGAAAACATCCCACAGGCTCTGAATGAACATAGTGTTTTATGAGCTGATTGTTCTGGCTAACAATGTTTGTTTACATACACTGACCTTTGATATTTCTCGTTCATGCCTTAGCCAGCAACTGACGATTCGATCTAAAACTTTTTTGTTTGCAAAATTCAAACTAGATTCCTAGTCGACTTTTTTCCACTATGGCAAGTGCATTTCGTTACTTTTAGTTGTTTGTATGATGATTTTAAACAGAAACAAACGAGTGTCAGTCCAATCCTTGTCAAAACGGTGGAACATGCGTAGATGGAGTGTACAATTTTACTTGTTTATGCACAAGGAATTACGCAGGAACATTTTGCCAAGGTAAAACCTAGTTATTTTCCACCGTCTCTATATCCCACAATACATGGGTTGTAAACTTCGTGCGACATCAGTATCTCGTGTTAATGGAATATTAGAGTCAGTGTTACAAATACTTCGAAATACCATCAAAGTATATTAAATGAGGAAGAATTCGCTTGGCACTTACAGGACAAATTACTTTCTCGCACTACAATGACAACACGCACACGACACCTCTGTGCCCCAGTGTGAACAGTTACCTGAATAATCCATACCTAGTAAAGCCTGCGTAGCAGGTGTTAACAGGGAGGGAAAGAGAGAGCGAGGAATCGGAGGAAACTAGAGGGAATGGGGAAAAGCTTCCTCTATTTTTCACCAACATTCCCCCTCCCGTTTCCACTCTCAGTTTATTCCAGCTACGCAAGCTGTAACTGGCAGGTAGTTCAGGTAACTTACAGCGGTGATTGTATTGCCGTGAACACCTAAAATATGTCTGGAATGTTAATTGTGTTGTAACCAATCACAGGCGAGATCTTCAAACCACAGAAACCACAGGCAACGGTTTCCTATCTGTCACGGAACAAATTATTTTCGTTTTGTTTTAACATTCAGTCTCTTTACAAGTAAACAATTGCTTTTCCTTCCTATTTGTTTACAGTGTGTGCTATAATAGCGAAGAATACAGGTTTGAAGGATTTTGAAATAAATTACAAAGCCGAAGTGCCGGGCCGACGCACGCGACGGTTTGGCGTGGGAATTTTCAAACTTTTTGTAACGATCGAAATCGGTTGTTACGCCTGATCGCAAGTTACAATGTTGCAAGGTAAGCCGCTAGAATTTTCTGATTCCCATCGCTTCGCGGCTATTGCAGCACGCTTTAACCCTTTTTTGTTAGGTCAGGTAGATTTACTATTTTGGTAATTTATTCTTTTTTTTGGTAGCAAATAATAAAGTTGAAATTCGAGAGTTGTTCTTGTCGATGTTTTCGTTTCTGATAACATAATCCTCGCTAATATTTTTTTGTAGAACAAGGGGATTGGATTTACGTGCGCTAACGATTAAACCTTCGAACTACTGTGCCGGCAGAAGTTCCTTGATCGCAAGATCGCAAACTGGAAACCACCGACCAAATTCAACATCTATGGAATGATTGACACATCGCGCAAAGTAAACAGCCCAATTTTCGGTATTCCTTCCAAAATATAATTTTGCTTTTTCTCTGAAGGCATTTATGCATTTGATATCAGGGGGATTACATGCTGTAGGAAACTAGTTATGAGGGGATTTAGCCAAGAAGATTTGAAGTCCTCTTTGGATGCGATTATTAGCACATTTTGCGCGCAAAAGAAAAAAAACATGATTATCTCCGATCGCAGTTCTTCTTACCAAAAGAATCTCCGTAAATGTCCGTAAACTCGCATGTTACAACCCAACGGCTTTATATTGTTGAATGCATATCTGAAAATTTATTTATCTAAGAATACACGATTGTTCATTTTTTATTGTCTCCGTGTAATATGTCGTTCCATGGAAAGCCGGTCGTCGTCGCGTCGCGTTGGCTTCTAAATTTTCCTTTCTAAAATCGAACGATGTGCTGAATGCGGTCCTCAGCACTGATCTTGGGGAGCAGTGGTGTTTTAAATTCCTAATAAGACAGCTTGTATCCTTAAACATGTTAAACAAAACGAAAATGATTTGTTCCGTGACCGTTCGTTGCCTGTGGTTTCTGTGGTTTGAAGATCTCGCCTGTGATTGGTTACAACACAATTAACATTCCAGACATATTTTAGGTGTTCACGGCAATATAATCACCGCTGTAAATTGGAAGGCACACTGAAACTTAACGTAAACTTAGCTCGTTTTCAACACGAAAATAACGAGAGTTTGGGCTTCAAGGATGTCCCATAGTATCATCTGACATGTTCGTTTAGTCTAGTAACGTTACACTGTATAGTTTCTAATCGCCCTGTCTTTCCGTTTATGGTCGAGAAATGGGTCAGATTTCTTTGACAGGTATAGCCTACCTACTTACCTGAAAAATGGATAAAGTTTGTCTGCTTTAGCCACCTATTTTCACCAACTCCGCTCAGGAACCAATTAAACGGCAAGATGGTATATAATCTGGCTATCGATATCTCTGCCATGTTTTCCACAGGATCGATTGTGCTAAACTAAGTTGTACATCAAATGAATAAAGGGGATTAGTTTCTAAATAAACTGTGGTGCTGCGTCGGTGGGGGAGTGAAACACGAAAATCTGGTTTATCAACGGAGTTGATAATGTAAATTGACCACCGTACATGGATTTGAAAAGCTGACGTTTCGAGCGTTAGCCCTTCGTCGGAGCGAATCGAGGAATTGTGGGTTTTGTATGGTTTATATACAGAAAATGGAACTGCGCTATTGGTGGTAACATGGTAACGTGAAAAACAAGAATAAATTAATTGCATGAAAAGCGCTCGTTGTTACCACCAATAGCGTAGCTCCATTTTCTGTATATAACACATACACAACCATCTCACTTATCTATCTCACTCTACTATCTCCACGTACTATCTCACTGTACCCATCTCACGGTACTGTATACGGTAAGAGTACTGCTTTAAAGAGTCTCAGATATGGAGAGATTTATCTTTCCGAAATTTATCTTACAGTCTCTGCAGCGGTTTCCTGTCAAGCCCACTATTTAGCTGGGCGACGCTCCAGTGGATTGTATTATATAAAAGTTGGAGGTTCATCTTTCCAAGTAAGTGGTTTTTCTTGCTCTATCATACTTGTGACTCTAGGCATCTTGAACTAACAGCACCTTTGTAAAGCTATTTTTCCTGGGATATTGTTTTACTTAAGGATAGAATTTACGGTGTGGCCATATAATAGCAGAGATTCAAAGACGGAAATCCATACGCTGAGACGGTTTCAAGACTGTCGGTTTTAAAAGTCAATGTCAGTAAAAATCAAAGAAAATTCCAAAAATGTGGCCACGGTCAACAACTCGATTTCGCTCATACTTTGTCAGTTTGAAGACCCAGGTAGGTAACCGAAGGATATAAGGGTTGTTTTTTGAAATATTCCATAGAACAGCAGAAAGCCATGAAAAACGGTTATCCTACCGGAAACTCGGATTTCACCTCGCGAGAACTCGAAATTTTGCACCTTTCATCTTTCATTGATTCTTCCTAACCCAAAATATAGCAATTATTTATATATCTGCTCATTTGTGAATGAATTGAGCCCCGATTAAGTAGACACACTTTTCGCATTTACCGAAAAGTCTAAAAATAATCCAGATTCAGCGAGGCAAAAAGCTGTCCGGTTGTGGCTCGAATCCTCTGATACTTTAACCAAAGGCAATTTAGTCATTACTTTTCGGGTCTATGGTTTCAAATCTTTAGGATCTAGTAACACCTTTGCACGAACGCCCATCAAAGTTCGATAAAATTGCAATGCAGCGCCTAGTTTGAAATCTACAACTCAACATAACAAGGAACAATAGAGTAAATTAACTCCGGCCAAAGTTTGTATATAAAAATAAGTCAATTTCGTTTAACGGTTTGAAACGTTTTAAAAAATATATTGATGTTAAATATTGTCTACACTGGTATAAAAGCAAACGACTTACCTACCTGATAACAAAGCCAATTTTTGCATCTGTCGATTTAAAATATATTTTGAAATATCGTGCTTAACGATGTGCTTGGTTATCCAGCGAACTTGCTGAAGAAATAGAAAATATCTTAATATACCGGTAGTGTAGCAATACAATCTGGAACAATTTAAATTAGTATTATTAAGTATGAAAAGCTTCATGCCGTCGATAGCCAATCGCAAGTAATTTTTTCCACGAAAAGCAAATATTGCATCGTTCCGTCCAACGGACAAATCTAATCATCCATATCTCTGAAACATTACATCTAAAACCAGGGTTTATTGTCAAGGAACTTCACAGACATAAAGAACAAGGATGTCTTATTGTCGGTGGGATTTGAGGTGTAAATGAACGTGCCAGCTCATCAACTTCCGTCACAGCACTCACGCTGTATAACAAAGATGATAATAAAACATCATAAAAAGTCCTTGAAAATTGATTTTGGCGAGATGTGGGTGTTTCCAAAAGCCAACGAATTTATTGGTGATGCTCACCGCGCCAGGTTAGGCATAGAAGGACGATTAATTTTTGCATTATCCCGAAAGTTGTTTCGGCTCACTGCAAGGAGCTGTGGAAAGTACGCACACTGCAAAAAGAAATAAATTTATTCCAATCCATGAAGATATTAGAACTTTCAAAACAGCTTGTTCCTATGGGCGTAGGTAAGTAAGTCTGCAGCCCCCTCCCTCCTGCTCCGCCGCCCATGATAATAAAATAACAACCATCATCATCGTCATCGTCTTCATCATTCATCAACTTAGTCCAATATTTTTTTTAAATTTTACAGTTTAGAGAGATACACAACCCGCATGTTGCAAAGCTAATCGAGGCGGGTTATGTAATCTACAATCAAATTTAGCAAAATAGATTATTAGTAAATAAATAAATAGATAAATAAATAAACAAATAAATAAATAAACATTTTCACAGATAGCTAGCATTTCACATGAGTAGAGCAAAAACAATCGAAAGCTGACTGTACGAAGAGAGGTGAGAAGAAAGGGGCCGGATGAGTAACATTCTGAATAGACTCTCCTTTTTCTTTATGTATCTTTCTCAAGTGGCTTTTTGGGAAGCTAAATTGAAATATTTTAAACAAAGACCGAAATAATGATGGTTTATATAATATTAGCGCAATTCATAAATTAGTCATGAAATAAAAGTTGTTATCAATAATTGGATTGGATAACAGAATGAAGAGGTAAGTAACGAAATTACCTTCACTCTCGTTCCGTCGTTCAAATAAATGATTTCTTTCATACATTCTCGTGACATCAGAATGAAGGAAATACTACAGATTCATTGGAAACAGTACATCGAATAATTGGTTACTTACCTGAGCCCACAGGAACAAGCTGTTTTGAAAGTTCTAATATCTTCATGGATTGGAATAAATTTAATTTATTTTTTTTGCAGTGCGGGTACAGTAAACACCCGCATATAAGAACACACGATTTCGGAGGTCAGGCTGATTGAGTTCTTATTTATCGGGTTCTTAGTGACAAATCAGTCTTAAAATGTTCTTAAAATGTTCTTAAATTTTTATTTAGTAATACTATCCAAAACATGTTGCTAGAGGTATAATTAGCATATTTTAGGAAAATAAACTAGATAATTTTTGTAGAAAAAAAGTACTCAATACCAAAACAAGACAGCTTGACAGCTGATAGAGTTATGTAGTTATCTGACAGCAAACATAAACTTACATGTTTTGTAATTATGACACTTTTTCCATTTTATAAGAACATGTTACAATTTTCAGGCTGATCTAGTTCTTATAAAAATGGGGCTTTATAGGCCAAATTTCAACCTGGTGTTCTTAATCCATTTGTTCTTATATGCGGGTGTTAACTGTACTTTCCACAGCTCCTTGCAGTGACCCGAAACAACTTTCGGGATAGTGTAAAAATTAATCGTCCTTCTCCAACCTATGCCTAACCTGGCACGATGAGCCGGACAGGTAATCATCGTCAATAAATTCGTTGGCTTTTGAAAACACCCACATCTCGCCAAAGTCAATTCTAGTTCTGTTGTAATTGCGGAAAATTTCAAGTACCTTTTACGATGTTTTGTTAACATCTTTGTTATACAGCGTGAGTGGTGTGACGGTGTGACGGAGCTGGTACGTTGGTTTTTGCCGCAAATCCCACCGACAATACTAGAGAAGGGACAAGACATCTTTGTTCTGTAGGGACAATCTAATTTTCGCGGGTCGCGGGTGAATTGTCGCGGGTCGCGGGTCGCGGATAATTTGTCGCCGGTGAGAAACTAGTAATACACCATTTTGCTAATGATCAGTTTCTGGTGAATTGATAGATAGATAGATAGATGACCTTTATTTAAACACGATAAAAATTAAAGCTACAAGCTTGTGGGGTCGTGTATAAATAAAATATTTACAAGATTGTCAACTAATAAATTAAGAGATCGACGACTAATAAATTATCAATTAAAATGATAGAATCATACTTAATTCTATGAGATAAAATATGTGACCTCTCACGCGAAAACGTAAACAAACGGGTTCCGTGCACGGGTGAAACGCACGGCTACTGAACGGGTAAGAAACGAGTCATCAACCCGTTTGAAACGCACGATACTGAACTGTGAACGGCTCATTGAAAATTTCAAACGAGTTGCTATGAACCCTGAACGGCTGATTAAAAATTTCGCACGGATGGTCATGAACGACTGAACGGCTCATTGAAAATTTCGAACGAGTAGCTATGAACGCCCAGACGGCTCGTTGAAAAATAATATATTGATGGGAGGTCATTAACGAGTAAGCAGCTCACGTAAACATTGCGAATTTAGATGACCATGAACGGAAAACTTCGAACACATAGCCGAGAACCGGTGACTGACTGAAGACCCAATACAAGGGAAGGCGAATGAAAAATAATTATATCCGAGACTTTGCGAGACATTGAGACTAATATATTTCCTGCGAGCCCGAGACTTTCCCAGCTTTGCAAAAGAAATCGACACTCCAAGACGACAAAGTGAAAAGATTCGAGACTCCAAGACCTGTGAAATTTAACAAAAATTCTGCGAGACACTTATTCAGTTGAAGAACCATTCGCCACCCCAAATACAAAAACTTGTTTTGAACGAACGTCGGTGAACTCGTAACCACAGCTATGTAAAACGCCAAGCGAACTGATCACCTCACAACATCCAAAAATAAGTGTGAACGGTTTTAATAGCAAACGAATAGGTAACCCACGATTACACACGGAAAGTAGCCAAACGGTAAACAAAACAAACGTTCTGAACTAGGATCTAAAACAAATTCAGCTAATTAAACTGATCTAAACTTTGCGAATCCAAACGAAACCACAAAGGTCATTCGGCACCTTTTTATCACTCACTAAAAATTTGCATACGAGTTCGGAACATGTGACAGATAACGCAACAACAGCCACGAAAAAAAAATTCATGTCCTGTGAACATTTTCGTTAAAGCGGAATGAATAGAGGCCAAAATTACTGCAAGAATACAAATCGAACGCAAGTTATAATCTTTTCTTTTCGGGAACACAAATATTTCGATAATTGACTGCGTTGACTGAAAATGACAACATGATCCGCCTCTTTGTAGTTGGAGAGAGATAAAATTAATTCCTGTCTGTAATTTATAAAGTTTAGAATTCAGTTTTGTGGTTCTGCACCTCTTAACAACTTTTCTTTCATATCAAAAGGAAGAAAAAATCGAAAAAGCTCCTAAAACAATTCATAACATTAAAATGATCATTGATCTGCCTGCGATGCGAACGTTTATACACGAACATGCATATTAATTAATTTCCATTCAACAACAATTGCACATGAGTGGCGAGAACTGCCAACTTGTGAGTTTTTTAGCGCATCATTGACTTTACAATGATTCAGTCTTTTCTTTTTTTTCTCCCTTATAATCGTGCGTGATTAAATATAGAACGGTTTTTGAATAAAAGCAAGGTTTTTTTTAAGCAGAAAACTTGTCCGTCATGCGCTGTCACATGTGTTGCTGACGGGCTTTGAAACTTTATCAGTCAGATCAGTGGCGTGAACCGCTAACTTGTGAGTTTTTCTAGCCGCATCATTGAGTTTACAGTGATTCAGTCTTTTCTTTTTCTCTCTGTTATAATCCCGTGTGATTGAATACAGAACAGTGTTTTAATAATAGCAACGTTTTTTTTTAAAGCAGAAAACTTGTCCGTCACGCGTTTCTGTCTGGGTTTGGTAATCTCACATCGGCGTCTTCAGATATGAAATAACCTCACCCGCTCCCTTCATTTTCAACTCATGTTGCAGCGCAGTTCAACGCTCCACAGTTTCCGAGGAACAAAACTTGAAGGAC
>JAEMWC010000171.1:855000-860000 GCA_016490735.1 Pachyseris speciosa | reverse complement strand
GCATCAACATTCGAACCGATTTCCAGGCGCTAGTTTTGGTTTATTTTCACCAAACGTATTCCTTCCGATAATAATCAAACGAGTACTCCGTCTGAACGTGGAATTAACTTTCCTGCGATTGAATGAGGCTAGTTTGTCACTTATCCTCTTCCGAGAGTTCCTCAGTTGTCCTCCATTCGTCGGCGGTATTACCGCTTTGGCACCATGCACCTCCAATGAGTTGTGAAAACTGTGCAAATCTTTGAAGGACAAAAACTCGGGATTTATTTTTGACTGTATTTCCTCCAGTCGAACCAATTGATCTTAAGTTAGATTTATCAGATTTTAACGGAATTTTGCGAAAATGTTCCTCACACGTTACCGCAGTAAATTGTACGAAGCTTTTACAAATTCTATCGGCCAACTTTGCAATGGTTTTTCTCAGGAACCAATCGGAATACCATAAAAGCCTTAAACACTTTGTTAGCCTATTGTTACCCTGATGAAGTAACGCAAGGGCTATTAATTCGATTGAGCAAACACTGTCAGTTTTTCGTTTGAACGCTTTTGCGTACAAGTGTGATTTTCCGAAAGGCACCCCTGAAGGTTTACAGTAACTGTAACTTCAATGAGCTTGTCGTATTCTGCGAAATTATTTTATACCGGGTGATAACCTTCTGTTTATACAAAATTCACTTACGTCTTAGACTGATCCTAAACAAATTAGTCTTCTACTCGCACAGACTTTCATGGTCCAAATCACATCAGAAAACTATGCAGAAAGATATCCTCGGCAATCGGTGCCCTGAGGCGCATTGGGTCACTCATTTCTAAATCCACTGCAGTACAAATATATAACGCTTTAATCCAACCTCATTTCGATTACTGTGCCCCCGTTTGGGATGGATTGAGTTCTTATCTATGTGAGAAACTACAAAAATTGCAAAACCGAGCTGCAAGCCAACTGCTTGTAAATCATGATTCAAGCCTGCTTCTTGAAACATTGAAGTGGGACCAGCTATCATTAAGAAGAAGAAAGCATAAAGCTATAATGATGTTTAAGTCCCTCAGTGGGTTAGCCTCAGTGTAATTGCATGAATTATTCAGTGAGCGATACACAGACTATGACTTGCGTGATTCTTTCCGTAAGTTAAACTTACCCAAGCCGCGTACTAACTATTTGAAACCTGGTTGTAGCTATAGTGGTACCTTATTGTGGAATTCTCTTCCTGAAAGTATTAGGGCGATCAGATCAATCGGGCAGTTTAAGAAGGAAATCAACCGCGCACTTGAAACATTCGACTCCCACCACCACCA
This sequence comes from Pachyseris speciosa, assembly GCA_016490735.1. Taxonomy (NCBI): domain Eukaryota; kingdom Metazoa; phylum Cnidaria; class Anthozoa; order Scleractinia; family Pachyseridae; genus Pachyseris; species Pachyseris speciosa. Next base: position 858,704 of record JAEMWC010000171.1, on the reverse strand, counting down.
CCACATAGTCACGTTGTTTTAGCTGGGCGATATTTCGTCATTTTACAACTGAAAACATTAACCTTGACGACCCATCGTTTGAGCCCGAGGATAACTATGGTTCAAAGAAAAAGCAGGAGTTAAGCCATCGTCAATGGTAAGCATACAGCCATGTGAAGATCTCCATCGATATATAGTCGATAAGTGCCATTCTTCGACTAGATCGAAAACAGTTCTATTTGAAAAAATTGACTTATCAGCATACAAATCCTCAGCTAAAGTGGCATCGCTTTTAACATCAGAAGAGCGCCTACCATCATGGATAAAAACTTTCATAATACGGTACTTCAATCATTTAAACTCCATGGGATACCGTGTTACGTGGAAGGAGCAGGAATCATACAGTTGTTCATCAAAGAGTGATAAAATTATTCTACACATTTATGGCGTAGAAAATGGCAATGAAGATCAACTTGTCACTATATCTGTCTTTATTTCTACTGGTCGCATCATCATTCAAGGGAAGAAATTCGCCGTGTGGAGCCGAGACGAATTTCCTACGCTAGTATCCATTGTAAAAAGCCTCGAGCCTTCAGGAAACCCCAGTTCAGAGAACATTTCATTGTTCCTCATAATAATAATAATAATAATAATAATAATAATAATAATAATAATAATAATAATAATAATAATAATAATAATAATAATAATAATAATAACGATTTATTAGTAGTACTTCCACAAGGTGGCTCTTCGCCTACTAATGCCTTAACTACTACAATATTTTGTCATATGAATTAAAAATTATATACACAATAGATTAAGAAAAAAACAGAAGACTAAAAGGAAAGTCACATAATATTCATAAAAAAAAAAGGAAGTACAGCAAGGAAAGTAATTAAAAAGGGTTCGATAAAAAATATGTACAATAGAGGAAGCGTAGTTATAATGATAATAATAATAGTGATAATAATAGTAAATGTCAGTCATACGCTTCCTCGGCCGGAAAACATGAACTTCTTCGCTAGCCTGATGAACTTGTTGTAGTCAGGTTCCTGCCTTAACCTATCAGGTAGCTTATTAAATAAACGCGCTGCTGAGTCCTGAAAGGTGCCACTTTCGGTTGGGATAGCCAATTTTGGCGCGTCAAGAGATCTTAAATTGTATGCACTGACAGTATGGAATGTAAGCCGTAAGTAATCAGGCCAGACGTCATCATAGAGGGCTTTATGAGTGATTTTCAGTAGTGCCAGGTCTCTCCTTTTAATAATTGGAAGCCAATTTAATTTTTGCAAAACTTCTAATGCAGCAAATCGCCCAAGTACGTAGCCCGCACATGTAGTTTGAACTCTTTGCAGCCGTTTTAGTTGGTATTCTGGGAGCGGATAGAAGACGACGCACCCGTAGTCCAGTTTTGACATCACTAATGACTCCACTAACTGCTTGCGGACATGGTATGGTGCGAGGTTGCGCAGTTTCCGGAGAACCGCCAATGCTGCATAACAGGATGAAAGAATTGCAGTCACGTGGTCAGCCCATGTTAGATGTTCGTCCATGTAAACCCCCAGTATCTTAGCTGTGGTGACACGTTCTAGTAGCTTCTCATTGCAGCTCACAGCTGGATAATAATCGTGTAACGCGTGAGCGCGAGACATCTGGCGAGTGGAAACAAGCATCCACTTTGTTTTAGTTTCATTTAATGCGAGGTTTGATTCAAATGAGTAATTCCCCAAGCGTGATATTGCCTCATTTAATTCCGCGACACCTTTAGCTAAGTTCTTCGTCTTTGAGTGAACGAAAAAAGTTGTATCGTCCGCGTACTGGTAACAAGGACACTTAATGTGTTTTTGAAGATCAGAAACATATAGGTTGAAAATAAGAGGTCCGAGTATCGATCCCTGTGGGACACCAAACAGTACAGTCTCAATAGACGAGGTCTTGTCGTCTATTTGAACGAACTGGCGGCGATCAGAGAGGTAGTGGACCATCCAACAAGAAATTCATTTGAAAAACCTAAAGCGTGCATCTTGGTTAGTACTGTCTTAAAACAAACTGTGTCAAAGGCTTTAGAATAGTCTGCAAAAACCATCAAGCTGACTTCACCCTTCTTCATAGCTCGCAGGAGGTCATCGCGAAGACCTAACAACGCAGTTACTGTAGCATGGCCCTTGTGGAAACCAGATATGCTTGGTGCCAATAAAGAGAGATCATCAATGTGGGAAATTAGTTGTTTTAGTACTAACCGCTCAAACACTTTTGAGAGAGCCGGCAGTATAGATACTGGACGGTAATCTTTCTCATTCTGTGGGTGATCCGTCTTTGGGATGGGTGAAACCCGAGCAGTTTTCCATGTTCGAGGAAACTTCGAAGAGGTAATACAGATATTGATAATGTGAGTGAGAGGACCGGCAATGTACTCACTCACTAACTTAACGAATTTGACAGGTATTTGATCGACACCGGTTGAACAGTCCGAGCGGAGGAGACGTATTTCCTTCAGTACGCTCTCGAACGTTACGTGACATAACTTAAATGATCGTTGCGAGTGTTCTGGTAATGACTTTGCTAGCTCCAAAAGATCAGATGTTACATCCGGGGTGGTACCCAGTGTCCTTTCGTTAGTGGTGATGAAGTATTTATTGAGTTGATCTGGATCGGCCTTAGGGGACTGGTACTAGGGTTAAGCACACGATGGATGACCCTCCAAACCTCCTTAGGACGTTTTGACGAGAGGGCCGTCATATAAAAGGATCTCTTTGCTTTAGCAATAACCACCTTGATCTTGTTACGGATAGCCCTAAAAGCAGCCCATGATTCATCATCATTCGCATTATGCGCATCCAATGTGAGTTTATCTTAGCTTGTAACTGTCTGATATCAGCTACATGTAACCACGGGGCCGGAGGGCGGGTTATCTTAACCCTCTTCAGAGGCGCATGTCGATCTAAGCACTCAACAATAACAGTGTTTAATAAGTCAACCATTTCATTAGGAGACTCCACAGCGTGAACGATAGAAAGTGGCAGGGTAGAAAAGTCATGCTTGAAGGCGTTTTCGTCGAAGCATTTTTCATTACGAATGTATTTGTATCGAGGCTGAAATCGAGGCACACGGAGATTTGCACACGCGAAAATGCCTTACCCAAATTCTTTCCAAAATGTCAAAGCATCAGCGACGCCAACAAAGGGGAAATCAACGACATTACTGATAAAGAAGTCCCTGTACGTGACAGTGAAATCTCAGACGTGACAGAAACGCCCAGTGTGAACAAAGGAAAAACAGAAACCCTCCAGATATCGGAACATATAGAGCCTCTCTCCCTCACGCCAAGCAGACTAAATACATTAGCTACCCTAAGAAACACTGTCGGAAACTTAGAAGCCGAATTTACGCAGTTTAAAATAACACACTCTGGTAACATCGAACAACTAAAGGATAAAACTGTCCAGCAAGATCACCTTCTCAAAGTATAAAGAACAACCCTGGGAGGCCTTTCGGACGACCTGGCAAACACAAACAATCTGCTAAGACCCCGTCCACACGTATCCGGATATTCGAAAACGGAGATTTTTTCCTCCGTATTTGAAAAAATCCGCGTCCACACGGACCGTATTAAAATCATATTTGCACGTCCACACGTATACGCAAAAACGATTCTAATACGCTAGACTTCACATATTGAGCATGCGCAGGTTACGAGCGCATGCGCCCTGTGATAAGCATAA
>JAEMWC010000171.1:807500-850000 GCA_016490735.1 Pachyseris speciosa | reverse complement strand
GTTTTCTGTTTAGCTGCTTTTTAAACACGTTGATAAAAAAGAAAAGAAGAAATATAGGAGCGCTAGGGTTACCCTACCTGCTTGTAAACAGGGCCTAAATCGAGACCTCTGTCGAAGCAATCGGCAAGAATACAGCTTCAATATGGCTCGGAAATTGAAAACTTATGGATAATGAGTTTTTACCCTTAACTGCGCTAAAATTGTGCAGTTATTTCATTTGCAACGGTTTTTCCTTTGCGTGCTGAACTGTTTTCTCTCACTCACCATTTTGTTTAAAAACGTCTTGACCGGTCTGGTCGCCCCTCAGAGGAATGACAGACCTACTGAGCTGACTGATTGATTTTGAATTTGGTTGATTGATTTTATCCTATCAGTATGAAATATTTTATACTTTGATTGATTTTATACGATCAGTCTATGCCGTTTTAACGCATACTTTAAGTGAGCTCACTTAAAGGGGCACTGTCACGTAATTTGGGTCTGAACCCAAACATGTGTTTGCAAAGTGGAACGCTTCAAAAATGATTCACTTTTCTTAAGAAGTACTTAACATGTGCATTAAAACTATTTGAGGTTGTCTATGGCCCGGATGAGGAGGAGGAAATGCATTGCAACTTGAAAAAAGTTAGGTTACCTTTTTTCAAGTTTCGTCATTGTGACCCGAAAAAATCCCCATGAATTAATACTAGTTCTTTTCCGTCCAAGAAATAATTAGAAATCTACTTCTTCGTGTTACACGGGCCAATCGCGTAATAGAAAAAGTACTTCCTCACGATTTGAACAACTCATGACAAGAATTGCCGTGACAGTGCCCTTTTAATTATATTTTTACAGAGCAAATTACTAGTACCATTTAGTACTAAAAATATACGCCCCCCCCCCCCCCCCCCACCTGTACCCGTTTTCTCTTCCCATATTTGAAACACAGCAGTCACGTGTTTAGTTCGGAATAAATAGTTGATACAGGTTGTTGTTATATAATTCCGTCTCGTATTTTTGTCCATTTTCCCCCCGCCACACACCGGATTCCGTTTCCCCAATCTTTACGCCCTTTCAAATATTACTGATTTTTGGAAGGTTCGTCCGATTACTTGTAAATTAACTGCTATGAGAAATTTCTAACGTACCAAGTTTCTGGCAGTTGAAATGGGACAGCTACTAATTTATGATCTGTGTATGGAACTACAGAGAAATTCTACGACTTAACTTAAATATTACATTGAGATTTTTGCGACATGTTTATTTCGCGATTCAGTTCACGGGGCGCTTATTTCGCGACACTTAAATTTCGAAATTTTGCGGAAATTTTCCGATTTCGAATCACTTTAATTCGCGTTTTTGATTAAGACTTAACTTATAACTTGTCCTTGAATCAAATAAAATTACTTCATTTTATTAACAACCGTAAAAGCCACTGAGAGGTTCAAGCAGCCAGCGGAACAGCACGACAAGGAGCCAGTAAATGGACGGTTTGAGGACTGTTCAAAAGAAATGCTGCCTGCAGCAGAGAAAGAAAGCAATAGTGATGAGGTGGATCAAGATGTTGCCTCAGAATAGTTAAAAATATGATTTTCTGAAGGTTTCTGAAGGTTCGTTCTTTCTTGATTATTGACATCAGAGAGTCACCTCAGTTATTTTCGCGTCATGTTATGTTCGCGACACTTGTTGTTCACGTCACTTTAATTTTGCAAATCTTTTAAAATTGCAGCATTCGCGAAACTAACGTGTCAGGAAAACGTTATGTAATAAAGTACCTGTCCCATGTCTAGCTACTCACAATAACATATATTGGTTATTATGATGGAATACAGATCGTACCATTTGATTCAGTGCACAACTGATAAGCTTGGTTGGCCTATGCTGCAAACAACCCCTCAAAAGTGTAGCTTGGTAACTACTACTACTACTACTAAGATTCACAGCTATGTAAAACGTCTGTGTAGCGAGATGATGAAAAGTGTACAATTTCGAGTTCTCGCGAACGTCTGTGTAGCGAGATGATGAAAAGTGTACAATTTCGAGTTCTCGCGAGATGAAATCCGAGCTTCCGGTAGGATGACCATTTTTTCATGGCTTTCTGCCGTTCTATTAGCCTCTTTCGCAGCCATTGTTTCAGTCGGTCCTATTCTCCCTCCCCACCAACGTCTGCTGAACCGAGCCGGACATTCCATTCCCATTGTGTCTGAGTATCCAATCAGGATGGAGAATAGAACCGACACAAACAACGGCCGCAAAGGCTATGGAACTTAGCCACCGAAATTTAAAAGCCACGATGTGATTGGTCGGTTCCTGGAATGGAATGTCCGGCTCGGTTAAGCAGACGTTGGTGGGGAGGGAGAACAGGACCGACACAAACAACGGCTGCGATGGAGGCCACCGTTCTATGCAATATTTCAAATAACTGACCTTATATCCTTCGGTTACTTACCTAGGCCTTCAAACTAACAAAATATGAGCGAAATCGATTTTTTTGAGCGTGGCCACGATTTCTTTGATTTTTACTGACAATCACTCTTGAAATGTTCCTGGAACACTTGAATGTACCCGCCTCTGAATGGCCAGAAAATTTCTGACGATCCATTTCCCTAGAGTTTTTTAAGACTTTACCGCAAAGGAATGTGAAATATGTCGTTGTTACCTAGTTTGGTCATGTTTACGTCAATTAAACATGAAATATTCCTACGATTTCCTTAATTAAAGCGCGTAGAGATTACAGATTGTTTCATCGTCGGCGTGGCGGCTTAAAATAGTAAAAAAGGCCATCCTATAATAGGCTATACTACCCTTGCTCACGTGTTTTTTGGTTAATCATTGGGTGCTTACCATTTGACAAAAATTCGGAAATTTCGGTTTGAAGTCAAATTGTAAGGTAATTTTCCGAAAAATCTTTTCGGAAATTGTGGACAATCTCCAGAGGTAGTCCTCCTTTTCCGTTCGGAACGAAATTTCGGAAAATTGCTCACCATTTGAGCGAATCGTTCCGTTTCCAGGTCCTTTTGCGCTAGAACGAGTGAGTGCGCATGACGGAACGCCTTGAAGTAATCTCATCCGGTTAGTCGATAAATTCGAAAAATCGCTTACCATTATTCAACGGTCAGTTCATCCGGACTTTTCTGACAAATGGCAAGCACCATTATTTCAGCTGTTCAAGTGAAACCTTTCTGAAAAATGGAATGAAATAACACTGGCTTATAAACATTACGCCATGAGAGTGGATTTTGTAGACTGACATGTTGCAATACCTCCGTCAAACCAGTTGCTTTCTTGTAAAGTTCTTTGTAAACATTGATCGTGTTCAGGAGAGGAGAAGATGGCAACTACGAATTGAAAAAGCCTTTAAGCGATCACAAACTGAAGAAAGCTGCAAAGTCATATAAACTATTTTTTAGACCTACTGTAAAATATAAACTATTTTAAACTTTTAATCTACTCCTTCTCTTTGTACTATTAAAGTTAAAGGTCTAACTTGTCTGCAGGACTTGAATTTTTTTATGTGTAATTCCTTTGTTTTGAATGCAGGAAGAAGGTAATAATTGTCAAATAACAAGGTTACTACCGATTCGGGTTGACACTGAATATACTTTCATTCTTTATTTTTTTTTAGGTGTATTGCGACATGTATTACAATGGAGGTGGCTGGACTCTCATCTCACGCTTCTCGAATGTTGACAGGGCAAACTGGATGCAGAACAATGCTAGCTGGTGGTACGACCGAACAACATCATACGGCAGTGTTACAAGTACATCAGACAACTACGACATGATATCACCTGCATTTTGGCTGGTTCGAGGTTCCTCCGTCCGAATTACCCGGAGTGATGACATCACTACGTACCTATACACTAGCAGCGGCTGCTTTAGCGGGTCCACTTTCAGAAACTTCATAACCAGCTTTGGAAACTTCCGGTATGGTAACGTCTGGAGCAGTAATAGTTGTCGAAAAACCTGTTCCGTTTACCATGGCGGCAGCTCCTACAGATCCACCTTCCGTCGGGCACACTGCAGCAGCAATATTGGCTGTTGGAACTGCTTGTCATTCTGGTGTGACTGGAGTAACGGTGACGGGTCAGTTATGATGGTTGGTGGTGGAGGCTATTACTGTTATGGTGCTGATCATGGGATTGGCATCACGGAAGCTGATGCGGCTCGTTTCGGCACAGGTAACTGTGACGGAGACTTTGGTGAAAGCTGCAGCTATCCAATTGGTTACTCCCTGAACCTCTGGATTAAATAGCCTTCTTTTACCAAGACGTTTAAATTTTGGTGCAAAGGGCATTATGTATGATTGAACTCAATGAATGTCTTCTAAATCTAATAGCACACACTCTGGCGCATGTGTCAGAGTGGTTTTAGAAAAGCAAACACTGTAATTATTAGAAACATTTAAATCTTCTCTGACAACTTTGATTAAGAAGGGAGAACTAACAGACTGTGGACAATTTTAATTAAACATAAAAAGAGAAGACCCCATGAGTGCAAGTAAGTTTTCAGAGTTTGCATTTACTGCTTAGAAGAGTGGATGAAGAACAACAGTTAAATGGAAGATATTAAAAGCAACAGGTATAATCATCGAGCGTTGAAAACTGTGGAAATCCGAGTGTTTTGTTTTGTAGGAAATGATAGAAAAGGTAACATGCTTACTTATTTATCAATCTCAAGTGTTCTGGATACTTTGTAAAAAAAACAAAAATCACTTCGACTCGGTTTAGAAATTTACCACGTGGGCTAAGGTCGCGCAGAACACGTATTTATTTAAAGAGTATGCACGAACTGTGCGACTGATTCCGACGATGCACGGAGTATTCATGAGAAGTGTTTTTACAATTCTAAATGTATTCAATACATTGTGTGTACGGCGTGTTGCTAATTCCACGCGTGATTCAAATCTCAAGTATCCTGCACGACCTTGAACGGTAGTCGAATCCATCACCAGTCTTGTCTTCGGCGTACCCACCCAGGCCGGAAGAAACCCTTTGTGACAAACGTGGGGATGTCTATCTGCAAACCTGAATCAAAACTAATTTAGGTGCTACTTAAACCTAATTTGACCCATTCCAAACACAAGAGGTAAATAAGTGCTACAGTTCAGTTACAGTACAGTTTCTTCGCTCACGTGCAACCCTGACTCAATACCTGGTTGGTTTAAAATATCGGCATTCCCTTCTGGACAACCTAAGTGATATCGGAATCCACACATGATTGATTGTAGCTGAAAACGGCGAATTTCAGGTAAACGTCGCATGCAAAAACTCTTCAAATCGCTGAAACTAGAATTCGCCGTTTTCAGCTACAAGAACGACAATACACAACATTTCAGGTAAAAAGACGTTTATCTTGATCTTATATGTGGATATTAACCGTAGCATATTACGATAATATGAACCTTTTCGATATTCCCATACATTGCAACTAAATTCAAACTATTCAACGGTCACACAGTTTGTGTTGGCTCCCTGTGGTACAATGTGATGAGTTCAACACCACTGGTGCTTCCTACATATATACAAGTGCCAAATAGCATTTCTTCATAATTTCGTAACACGTATACATCTATCATGCTGATTTAACTAAACAAAGATGCCTAAATTGTATTCTATCGATCGGTGCTTTTAAAAATTCAGTTGATCAGACTCAGTCAATTTTGAGGGTGTCTTGTAATTGTTACTAACAAAGGTAACAAAAGACTTGTTTGCAAAGGCCGGATACAAGGAAACTGAGCCAGTTCCAGTGGCCCATTTCATGATCAGGGGCACCCAACGACAAGTTTCGGTAGATATCTGTACAGTGGAGGGTAATTCGCCTTGCACTTTGGGCGTCGATTTAAGAGTGCACTCGGATTTTCGTAACTAAAACGTGGCCTAAAAGATTCGAAATTGGGAAATCATAGCCCCTGAGGTTTTCGGAAAGGTCGTAATTGCTGTTTTTGGCAGTCAAAAACGTCAGCTAGCATTTTCGGAAAGAAAATAGTTCCCTAGAAAGTTCGTGGAAAGTTCATTTCAGCTTGCATTTTCTCAAAGGAGGATTTTGTTCCCTAACATTTTCGTGCAATTAAAATTTCAGCTAGGGAGTCCGAACAGATGAACTTCTTCTAACTTATAAAAAATCGCTTTAAACAGACTTCAAACACCATAATGAACTTAAAAATGCCTTTCTACAGCGTTTGGTTGATTTGGCTCGTTGGGTGCCCCTGCATGATACGTTTAACTCTCAAAATATCGGAGATAAAAGGCCAGAAACGTTTAGTGTGGTGTGTCTGCTACTAAAACCTCTTTCCATGGCTTTCCCCGTGGAAATTAAGACGTCAGTCGTGTACCAATTTCCCACGTGTAGGAGGAAAGCCCTGCAGAACAAGGTTGTCTACTAATCATGTTAACCCTTTTCGTCCAGGGTGTGTGTTATTTTTTTTGGTAAAATTTTCGCAATAAATAGTCTAAAGCACTAAACGTCTCCATATAAGACGTCGCATTGTAATTGCTATGGAAATATCTGCGCTCTTGATACACTGTGGGCTCTTACTAAACTGTTACGTCACGCACATGAGCGGTTCTTTGTTGTCCAAGTGCACGAGATCGAATCTGGTAAGTTAGACGCTTTATAAATGCTTTTTCGAGCCATTTTCCTCTGCAGATGCCCCCAGGTTGGCATCATTAATCTGGAATGTGGGTAAAGGGAATCCTCTGGAAGAAAACGGAGGTGAGAGGTAGTTTCATCCTGACTCGAGACGCCAAATATGCTTCGTAACATACATGGCGGTTCAAGACTGAAGTTGTCTCTGTAGTCATTTTGTAGATACTGTAACAGCGCAATTAAGACCCCCTCTCTATTACCCTTCCCCCTCTCTAATACGACCCCGCTTGGAAGTCGGTTTTTTTTTTTGTAATAAGCTGCTGTCCCATTTTGGGACATGAGGTTTTGTAATTAGTCCCTCCTCCTCCAGTTGGTTTCTTTTAAAAGAAATATACAATCAACCACATAATACTGTTTGCTGCTCTGTATTAAATAAACGAAAACGGAATTTTCCCGCTCGTCCGCAATTTTATAGACCTTTTTCATAATAGCGGACGATTTTAATTATTCTTTTGTATATGTGTTAATTAGCCCTACTAACCTCACTTTAATGAAAAAATTATATTGAATTTTGCACATGCTGACGAGGCTAGTAGGGCTCATTATCATAAGAATAAAAGAATAATTTGTCGGGCGCCATTATGAAAAGGATCTATGTGCTTTAATTTGAAGTTTACTTGCCAGCAAAGCATACACAAAATGAGCAAGGAAGTTAGCATTCTAGTGACTAAGGACTTCTCCCGAGAGGAGAAGTCGGCGCCGGAATTTTCGAAACACTTCCAAACAGGTACCACAATCTTGTTTTGTGGGCGTGGCCAAATTCATTTTCACCCCTAAGAGGTACCAATTCCAAAACAACAATTTAAATGGCAGCAATTGACATACGGTTACGCTCCTGTCCGTTTTCAGATCGATAACCTTAAAGGCCCCTAAATGGTACTGCAATAACTCTAGCATTGGTAATTTTTGGCTTTAACACCGTAAGCCGCGGTACCAATCCACAAATTTTACCGCCTAAAAGATACGACCAGCAGACAGACAGACAGTCGACAGACAACCTTTATTTTAGCACGATGATAATAAAAGCTATGCAGCTTATGGGGTCGTGCATAAATACTAAACCTACCCCGTCACTTTTATAGGGGAGTATCCCCGGGACTTCTTTTATCAGTTCTGGAAAAGGCCCTTCTTTGCGTGATCAGGTCAAGCAGAACTTCCTCAGGAAACTCATCCCAAACTAGGACACTTCATCCTCTGTATTTTCACAACACAGAAAGAAGGAAAAACATAACGCAAATTAAAAATTTTTACTGAGGCAAGTGTCTCGGTTCGCCTCAGCTACGGCTCCTTTTATGGGCAAAAACGTTATTTGACAGCGTCCAACACTGCTTGCCTTACTTCTCTGATCTTCCAACAGTAGAGAATTGGGTTTACTGAAGAATTAAGGAGAAACAAAGCTGACGCAAAACACCTAGCATTGAAAACGGGGGACGACAGCTCGGTTTGAAGAACCAATACCTCCACGATGCCATGTGGAAGAAAACAAACTACTAATGTTAAATTCGCCCACATTGCACTGGAAACTGTCCTTCGGTACCGCGCCATGTTCATTGAAACTGTCTGGCTTGGTTGACTGTGACTAACTTGGCATTGTACTCTAATCTGGCTGTGACGGAGAACGATGAAAATTTTCGCGTAAGAGAAGACTGAGATGATTAGGCACCATGATAAAGCTGCGTAGCCAAACCACACCGTTACATTTTTACAAACCACGTTTCAGGACTAACATAGGGAAACAAACAACATCAGCTATGGCGACTGAAATGTGGCAACAGCTCCCCACCCATATTAAAAACCTCTCAACTTATAATTTTCCTAAAAAATTGAAAGAATACTTGTTGGCCGAACAATTAACATACTGAAATTATTCTAATTATATGGCCATGCACTATTATGACTGTTTTCTTTTCTTTTCTTGCCATCTATGTGGTTTCTTTTTTCCTTTTTGTAGTGTGTTGTGTATGTCTTACGATGTTGCGTATGTCTAGTTATTGTGATGTCCTGTACATTCAAAACTACCTTCAAAGAGCTAGCTGCTAGCTCGAAAACCTTACGGTTATCTAGCTGCTAGGCATTTCCTTCTATGTAATAATATTTAGTTTTAAATTGTAATTGATTATTTTATGTGTTAAGTTGCTAATTATTTAAGTTTTACAAACCGTGTAATGGAAATGTGAATAAAGTGTTGTTGTTGTTGTTGTTGTTGTACATACTGACTCCATAAGTACCAAGTTGCTGAACCGAAGGTAGCTACAACCCAAAAAAGAGATATAGTCAGATAAGTCCGCTTTAAAGTTACAACTTGACGGTAGCTATACCCTGGGTGCCAGAGGTTATTTTTTTCGTTTGAAGGAGGGAATTTACGCGGCGAAGCCGAAAAAAAAACCGTCTCTCCGCCCGTCTCTCGCGTTCTATTTTGGCTTTTCAGGGATATTTTTTTCAACGGGCCTCTGGAGCCAGGGTACGGTAGCTAAGGCCTAAAACCAAGGCCAGAAGTCTGTCAACGCTTATCGCAGTCAGTGTAAATACAGAAATCGAGCCTAAGATATAGCCAGTAGTATGGAAAAGAGCGAATGCAAAGCGACAAACCTCCCATTCCTCGCTCACCACTGATAGGAAATAAGTAACGTAAGAAGGTTCCACAATTATGCCAACGCAAAGATCAGTTGTCTGGCGCTAAGCTGCGAAATAATAGTTTGGACGGTGGATGAAGAGGTAACTCCTTTTGAAGGGCTAGTAGGATCAGAGTGTTTCCCAGAATTGCTGCAATGGACGGAAAGCTGTTTAGCGCTGATAGAACTACCGTTAACTCGTTGAACAACACAGCTCTTCGACAGACTTTTGCGTTGTGCCTCCGGTTAAGTTTTCTACCACCATGTTTTTGCCGCCCGAGTTTCACTAAAAAAAACCCCTCAAGTTATCACTAGATTTCCTATCATAGGAAGTATTTCATTTATCGTTAACCGTGTCAAAATATATGAAACCAAGTTGAGAAGAGTTTGAAATACTATGCAGAGTTCTCAGTGGTTGAAATTCATTCCTTTTCCGGTTTGCTTCGCCTTATCAGTTATCACGCGATAGAAATCTCGAGCTCATAATTTAACATGTCTAAAACGGAGCTAAACATAAAACGGAAAGGGTAAGATTCGTTCTGGATTGGGGGATACAAATCCATCAAGATTGATAACAGCAAGGAAGTAGTAACATATGTGAAGGGGCATGATTATATTTCATTTAATTAATATGTAGCAGGAACAACGGTTGAGGAATGCGGCGATGATAATTTCAGTACGAGGCCTTAAGATCGTCGGGGATGTTTCCCACATGAAAGACTTGATTATCCACAATGAGATTTCTATTAACTATTCTAGCGTCCAAACCTTTTTCCTTTGCTTTAAACATCGCCGTTTATTGGAGACTTTCTTTCCATCTGAACCGCTCTTGCATAATCTTGCGTGATGTACGTGTCCTTGTATTTTTCTGATTTCTTCAGCTTGTTTTTTGCATTCAAGACATTATGACATTATCTCTGTCTTACCTAAGAAGCAGGCCTGGCCAGCGTGGGGTAGTGTGATACCACTGATACCCGGCTTTTTCCCCGTAAGATAATATACCTTAAAGTTGTAAAACGTGTGATACGTAATACCTAAAATTATCTTGAAGCATTTAATTCATGGCTGTATACCGAATACCTAAAATTCAGAAAGAAGCAGACACTTTATACCCGAATTATAACATAAAATTACCATATACCTGAATTAAAATGGCCCTAGATACCGTATACCCAAAGCCCCTGGCTTGGCCTGAAGACGAAATCGAGCGATAATGATGGGACTTGGGGAGGCCTTGGCTTGTCCGTTAATCGCGGGGCGAACCTTCCCATCTCTGTGCACCGCTTGAAATTGCATTTCGTCTGTGCAGATATTCAATTCATTTTCCGGTTTGTTCTGGTATGTTCATGAATCGAAGATTTTCTCTTCTGGAGTAGGTTTCGAGGGCAATAACTTTCTCTTGCTCCTCCGCTAGCTTCGTTTTTAACTGATCGATTTCAACTCGCTGATTATCCAGTCGTTCTTGAATCTGCGGGAATTAAGGTGGAGACTCGGTCGAAGATGAACTTGTCGAGCACTCAGAACGCTTTGCCATTAACGGGAAATGTCAGATTCGAAAAAAGATGTAATGGAAAGAATTTTTTTGGGTAAAAATTACCCTTCTTCAGATCTTGTACACTATTTGAGAGAACATGGCGTTCACCTGGATGTGGAATCACAGAGCAACTAAAACACGATCGTACGCCATGACTGTCTCCCCCATTCTGCGATTAACGTGGACTTAGCATAGAACTGTTGTTTGCGGAAAATTGTAAAGGTTTCCAGTGCCTTGGATCTTTTTATGTGCAGCAAGAAGGCCTTCCAAGGGGTGGTCTGGTGTCGCTTTGTCACTCGTTTAAGACTCCGCCTGTCGCTTGCTTCGTTAGCGACAAATGTCGCTGTTGCAAAGGAAACAAAGAGGAATGGAAAGTGAGCTGTCGCTGTCGCAAAATGTCGTGCGTTAGTCTGCCAATTTCTGTTGATTGTCGGTGTTTGGGAGAAGATTGTCGCCTGTTTTCGGAGCCATATCCCTTGTCGCTTCCCTTAGAAGGCCTCAGCAAGTTGTATCGATTCCAGGGAGGAAACGGCTGTTTTCAATTTTTCCTCAATTCTTTTGAGACGGCAGTTAACTTTTTACGTTTTAGGCCGACGAAAAATCTTCTCTTACCTTCTTTGCTAGCACTATTTTTATGTGACCAATAATTCATTCCATTGGAGAAAGTCGTTTGTGCGGTTGGGGACTGGGAATGAATGCCTCAAGGTCGAGGAGCCCTGGAACCCAGTCAGTTCATGTGAATCCAAGATGGCGGTTCTGGTGCTCGATAATGGCGCCAGTGCAGCCAAAATCGGTTTTAACACAACAGACAGCCCAAGGTAAGATTTAAATACCGCGACATATGTCTTTGTTAGTTCATATGACGCTTTATTGCATTTTGATCTTTTTTAGGCTCATCCCGAACACTATATTCAAGGCTAAGAGTGAGCGCAGAAAGCTGTTTATTGGTGATCAGATCGAAGAATGTAAAGACTATTCGGGCCTGTTTTATGTGATGCCATTTCAAAAGGGCTTCCTAGTCAACTGGGATGTTGAGAAGCAGATATGGGATTACATGTTTGGTAAAGAAGTCATGAAGGTAAAAACGCAGAACATCAAATCTTGAAATCCCCGTGCATTGTGAATTGATAGATCGAAGTGCACGCACACCATGTAATGCACATATCATCGGCCATCCCCTGGGGGGAGGGAACCCCGGGCAAGGGAGTGGACTTTGTACAGGGCCAGCCGAAGTCCTTAGTTTCCCCCTCCTAGATGGGGACACAGAACAATAAAAGTTAAAAATTGCCCCTCCTGGAGGGTCTGCTGACTGAAAAGTGTCTGGCTAAGGTCTCCTTCAACACATAATTATACATTCCAAATTTTGCAAATCGCCATGGCTGTGTTATTTTCGTCTCCTGAAAAGCAATTTATTTGTCTCCAATAGTAATGTCTGAGGCAGCATATAGTGTATATAGTGTGGGAACATACAACTGTCAGCTAGTTGGAAATGGATTTTCGTAACAATACCTGATGAGTGGGGAAGACTTCACTCCATGAAGTCCTTGCCTGATGAGCCCACCATTTCTGCCACAAGGAGATAGAAGAGCCCGCATTCTTGAACACAGTGGGGTTTTGTACTTCATTTAAACTCCCCCAATTTTCCCCCAGTGCAATGCATTTGGAAACAAAACCTCCCTCATTTCTCCCAGCTACAAGGGAAAATGACAGAAAATTACTTTCATTCGAGTGATCAGCTTGTTATGTTGGTATGTGGGTACTTGAGCCTGAGCATTAGCTATGCCATGCGGATGAGGCCTAACAAGGCCAAAACAGCTGTCCATGGCTGCTAATGCTTGGGCTCAGTCTTTGCTTTGGTAGATTTAAGGGGTAATGCCCACTACCATGTGGCCTTAGTTCCCTTTAGAGTGGCTTCAGCTTACCAGATCACACTAATTTGTGAGGTATCCTTGTCACTCCAGCCACATGCTACATGTACAAGCTTTACGTTTTCACTGCTTGTTTTATTGATATGTGGGTACTTGAGCCTGAGCATTAGCTAGGCCATGCTGATGAGACCTAACAAGGCTGAAACAGCTGTCCATGGCTGCTAATGCTTGGGCTCAATTTTTGCTTTGGTAGATTTAAGGGGTAATGCCCGCTACCTTGTGGCCTTAGTGCCTGTTGAGTGGCTTCAGCTTACTTGATCACATTAATTTGTGAAGTATCCTTGTCACTCCAGCCACATCCCACAAGCTTTACATTTTCATTGCTTGTTTTATTGATATGTGGGTACTTGAGCCTGAGCATTAGCTATGCCATGCTGATGAGGCCTAACAAGGGTAAAACAGCTGTTCATGGCTGCTAATGCTTGGGCTCAATCTTTGCTTTGGTAGATTTAAGGGGTAATGTCTGCTACCACGTGGCCTTAGTGTCCTTACAGCTGTAGAGTGGCTTCAGCCTACCAGATCACATTAATTTGTGAGGTATCCCTGATGGCCGATGAAAGGTGCATAAAACTTAATGTAAGCTTAACTTTAGCAAAGAACTTTGACATCCTACCCCAATTTTACTATTATTGGAAATAAATGGAGTAAAATTCCTACTTTAACTGTGCAAAGGATAAAATAATTGCGTATGTCTGATTTGTCTAGCCGATCTCGTCATTATATCTGACCAAAATGAAGTGTAGATGAGTCTCTTGTACTTAATCATAAGCTTTCATATACACTATTTTTAACCATCTCTCTCTTTCGGGAGAAAGAAAAGACAGCAGTTTTAATTCCGATACCTGAAAGAAAATCAAGTGGTCCTGTTTTAGGAATTTGTGTTAGGATGTGTACTGTTCAAACACATGCGAATGACATGTTCAGTTGTACAGTATCTGATTGCACTGTCCTGTTGAGTTAAATCTCAAATAACGTCTGTTGATAATAATAATAATAATAATAATAATTATAATAAAAGTAATAATAATAATAACATTTATTTAAACACGATTAAAAAGTTCAGCAAAGCTGATGTGGTCGTGTACAATCAATAAAATTAAGCTTCCTAACTAATCACAATATTTAAAACTAATATATAAAACAATATATGTGGCTTAAAAGTACACTTAAGTGACTTTTTAAAAGCGTCAATGTCACAAATTGATCTCATTTGGTTTTCCAGGGCATTCCACCGAATAATTGACTTGTATGAGCATGATTTCTTGATCATATCAGTCCTAGGCCTGGGTAACTTAAAGGTCATTTTGCTCCTGAAATTGTAGCTACTTACAAACTTTACAAACAGACAGTTCATAGGACATGGTAAAAGATGATAATAAGCCTCATGCACTATTCAATTCATTCTAATAGCCATTCAAGAGTTTTGTTTAAAAGAAAATGCTTGATGCAGCATCTTGTTAAAAAACAAACAAACAAACAAAAAGCAAAAACACTCATTTAGGGTGTTTTCATGTCAGTCTGCAATTCTAATGGAACTTTCAGTCACGTGTGGTAGAGATGTAGACCAGTGGTGCCTTTCAAAAATTGTGGGCAGCAGTTACAGTGTAAGCGTTTTCACCATTTTGTGTTAATTTTATGCCTCCAATTTGATTGTCATAATTATTAATATATTTTTATTTTCAAGGTTGACTTTTCTGAAACTACCATTCTTGTGACTGAGCCGCACTTCAACTTTAGCTCCATCAAAGTATGTGTGATGCTATTACAAGGCTAACTGCCTATAAGTAGGAGGTCTGTATTACATGTAAGTGACCAGTATTGGCTTAGTCACAAGCCTGAAAGGCGAGGATCTTAAGCTGAGTTGGTGGCCTGCTTGATTGTTTTCTCTTAACTATAGAACTGTTAGTCAGGTATTTTCCTCTACCCACTCCCACCCCCTTCCCTACTGTAGCCCCTTCTCCTCAACAGTAGGAAATCTTCCCCCTTGGCTTATGAACTAAATTTGTGCTTCTGCACAACAATTTACTATCAGATGTGGTTGTTTTCTACATGTAGGATGCTATGGATGAAATTTTGTTTGAAGAATACAATTTCAAAGCCCTCTGTCGTTCAACAGGTAATTCACCTTATGTTGTTATGCCTGTAGCTTGCTTACTTAAACGTTTCACTGTGGTACAGTTAAGTGTGGTGTTTTTCTCCGTAAAATATGGGTATGTGCATATTTATTTTTTCATTTCTAATTTTGTTTTTCAATTTCAAGCTGCTCAATTGAATGCCTATAAATGCCACAATGATGAGGCAGAGAAGCATCTCATGTGCCTAGTTGTCGACTCAGGATATTCCTTCACTCACATTGTACCAGTTTTCAATGGGAAAGTATTAAAGAAGGGAGTAAAAAGGTAAGAAATGCAAACATTTCAGAGTGCCATGTGGAATGTCTTGGTTAAAATGTTTACATGGATGTGGTGTATGGCATAGAATGCAGAGAGAAGCAGATTTGATGGTTTGAGATTGTGTGAGATTGTCCACAGTGGGAATTTAAAATTTTTAGAGATAAGCTGATTAAGACCATGGAAAATTACATTGCTTTATTGTCCTTGATAGAGCCCTACATTTCTTTGATGTAATCCACACAACCTAGTACCTGGAAAGACCAGAGACCAAGAAAGATGTATAAAGTCTCCAAGACCAAGAAAGATGTATAAAGTCTCTTTCCAGCCACATTGCTAACATCTGAATTTTTTTTTATATACTCTCCAGGATTAATGTTGGTGGTAAACTGTTGACCAATCACTTGAAGGAAATTGTATCCTACAGGTACAAAAAAATCAGTGTTTAACTATTGGCTTAGTCAAGCTCGTCAGCTGCATTAAAAAAATTATCAGGAAATATTCACAACTTAACCTTACAATGTGCTATGTGCAGTGTGTTTGACTATTAACAGTGTACAAACAAAGTTAAATGTAGCATATTATTTTGTTGAATTGCTCCTGCCATCAATTTCCACTTCTTTTTTAATCCTCTTGAGGGAAAGATTTTTGCGATATTCTTGTCTAATACTCTTCAGGGAATGATTTAGTCTCTTTTTGCACTGTCTTACAGGTGTAACTGAAGCAGGGACTCAGTACAAACACATGATTTATTTGACATGAACATAGTAAATGTGTGAATTTTTTGTCAACTTGCAGGCAGTTGCACGTCTTAGATGAAACTTATGTGATGAATCAGGTATAAAAGTTTAGTATAAATCCAATAGTTGTTTCTCTTAGTATCAAGATCAACTTGGGCTAATGAGCAGTTTAATGATTTTGATACCAATGAAAGATGAGTTGACATAATGTATGGTTCACAGTGACCTGCAGTGGCTTTAATTATTTTAAATTTGCAGGTCAAAGAAGACACCTGTTATGTGACAGACGACTTCTACAGGGACATGACTATTGCTAAGTATGTTTATAACACAGCTGGTAAATTTGTGTAGTTAAATTCAATTGCGCTAGCGTGCTTCATATTTCTATTGTGCACGCTGACGACGTAGCAGATTTTACACAATATTTGAATTAATGCGTTGAAAATGTTATAATAAAAACAATTGGTTCATGCGTCAGCTGTGCGTTCATTGAGATACGAAGCACTTCGGAAGTTTGGAAATCGCTCAAGAAGCTAGAGTTGCTCTCGGCTACGCCTCGAGCAACTCTTATGCATCTTTCTTCCTATCCAAACTTCCCGTGTGCTTCATATCTCGATGAACGCATGCTGACGCATGAACCAATTATTAAGTAATATATATTACGTAGGTCCCGTCTCACAACACATGTACCTAATAATCTGTGGGACGTTAAAGAACCCACACACTGTTCAATAAGAGTAGGGGATGTAGTTCCCAGTGTAGTGGTCTATCTCTACCTTTCATCTGTCTTTGACATTCATGTGTGGGTTGGGTGGGTGGGTGAGATCAAATATGGACTGATAGCGGCAGCCAGAGGCGCCTTTACAAGCTGACGTCCGATCTTACCCTAGAGAAGCATTGTAAACTATCCCTGAAAAGCCCCGACAGGGAGAGGATAAGTAAGTATGTATGTACAGTGTATGTACTGCGCCTTGAGAATAACTAGACTCTTATTTATTAATTGAAGGCCTCGGAGCATAACCATCCTATGTCGAATTTTGAGTCGTTTTTCGATTTTGCTTGGATTTGTCTGAATTTCTGCATGTGAACTGCAATTCGATGGAAACACATTGTATGGTATTTTTTTGACTGATTCATCCAGAATCCAGAAATGCATTTTTTCTTACGTACACCAAGAAACCAACCTTCCATGGGAGTGGTTTGCAAGTTGCATTACATCTTCTTTCAATCGAATTGCAGTTTACATGCAACAATTCGGGCAAATCCAGGCAAAATCGAAAAACAACCCAAAATTCGACATAGGATGGTTATGCACCGAGGCCTTCAATTTGTCTCACATCTTGCAAAAATAAGTTTTACAATGTACAGAAACTTAATTAGAAAAAGAAGGATTTGCCATGAAATGGCAACAATATTATTAATAATACATGTGTTGTATTTATGCTTTAGGTTGAGAGGTGCTAAAAACACACTGGTCCGGGACTATGTGTTGCCTGACTACACACATATAAAGAGAGGCTATGTTAAGGTTAGTAAAGTACCTAAGTTTTAAATTCAAAGATTGCGGTATGTGATGTTCCTACAGGTGGAAGCTGGTCTGGAACTTAATGTTGTGTGTAGTCCGAGAGAGATTTTGGAGGCAAAGGTTCTGTTTACAGATCTAACCACTGGTGCTTCCAGTCAGATTCCATCCTCCCTGCTGTACACTGAACATTGTGACTTCATATTGCAAATGGTTTGTAGGAAAAGAATTCAGACGACTCAAAACATGCTAGTGGTACATAGTGTACTCGTCATGACATGATGAATGTCTAGTATCCTGTCAAGGGGGTGGGGCAAAGTATTCTCATCAAGTGTGGATTGGCTACTGTTTTCTTTATTAGTTGGAATAAACTGCGAACACATTAGTCTAAGTCTCCCACTAAGGTACCATGTTAGTCTATTAACACTAACCTTAAAGTCTATTTGACAAAATTTTTTTTTACTTACTTGATCCAAACTTTACAGTGTTGCTGAATGGAAATTGAATTTCGCATTTTTACTGGGAAAAAAAGTGGGGAAGAAAACGAGTTTAGGAATTTTTTTATTTCCATTCAGCAACACTGTAAAGTGAATGTGATATGTTTCTTCAGCTATTAAGAAATGCGCAAACTTTAGTTGGATTGATTTTCTGATAACTACTACAATACAGTTGCCTTATGAGTCAGAAGAAAACAGTTGAGTGGCTGATTTGATTCATTTATAAATTTTGTATTGAGTCCATTGACATGTCCATAGGTGAAAAGATCATTGTAGAATATTTAATTTCTTTGCAACATATAAGTGTATTGACCACCAAAAATGAAGCATGCTATGGTGTACATGCAGTGGAAGGAACAAGAATGTTTTGTTAATGAATTGGTTATTTTTGTATTTATTTTTAGTCAGCAACAGAAATGTTACTTGGATCTAAAAAGGAAAATGAACAGGTTTGTTTAGTTACATGTACAGTACTTTGTGTTTTTTTACATTAGCAACCAAGGGTACTTGTTAGTGGTTGGCTAAGAATTCATGTGAAGAGGGATCAATAACAAAACAGGGAGAAGAATCTATCATCAGTGTCAAAACCATTTTCAGAAAAAAAAGGTCTGCCCTTTTGGCCCTGTCTTCTCTGTCCTCTCCCCCTTCTAGCATCTGTCAAGCCTCAGGGTAGAAAACAAACCTTATAGTCCCCTCTTGTTCTGTCTTGCCTGTTTGTTAGATGATATTGTGTTGTTTCCCACCCTGAGGAAATCCTGCTCCCAAGTCTCTGCTCTTCCATAGATCATCAGGTGCCATCTTGCTCTCTTACTGCTAGTTGCTGTAACTGAAAATGGTTGTGGTGGAATACAACAAAATTAAACTTGAGGAAGTACAAGTAGTGCTAAACCTGCATGTACGTACTGGTTGAGTTTAACGCTACTCTAATCTCTAATATCAGAGAAGTATGTCAGAGTGTCACTTGCTTCTAAGACATATATTACAAATTAGATGTTTTAGAACCAGTGGCAATGAAATTGATAACATTTTATTAAACCAAGAAAAAAAAAAGGTGCCTTAGTCACCTCATTCAGGTGAGAGGGGGGGGGGGGGGGGGGGGGGGGCATATACTACTGTCTATAAAACTATAAAATGGAAATTGAACCCAAAAAACTTGGTATCAGGGCCTTTTTTTAAACCATGTTTCATTGGTTTTACTTTGTGCTTTGTTAGATACTACGAATGAATAATGAGAGATTTGCTGTTCCTGAGCTACTGTTTCATCCCTCTGATATAGGTAAGGTGATCAGCTGTCCCAGTTGTTTGAGCTATACATAGGATGGGATGCTATGGTTACGTGCAGTTCAACATAATGTTTGCCAGCACTCTTCAGCCTCCCCCCCCCCCCCCCCCCCCTCCCCCACTAGAGATATTCCCATGTTAGGCTTTTCACAGTGGGCTTCAATTTTATCCAAATGTTGTGCCACCTGTAGCAATCTGATGTTTTACGTCTTTTTGTGTCCTCATGTGTTTCAATTTTGCCACCTGAACTCCACATCAACAGTTTTATGGGTTTCCTTCAAAACCACTTTTTTATTGTACATAATATTGTACATGCTCATGTCAACTGAATCATCTGTACATACAGTAAAAAGTCAAGTAACACAGCATTGTTACATTGACAACAACAATAAATATTAATTTTTGCTTTCCTTTTGCATAAATAGCACCTTTCTTCTTCTCTTTGTTTTGAATTTTATTGTTCATTTGGGTGTAAGGCCTTTGAGAAATTTTGTCAGCCCACAGTACATTCAGAGTTTTCTGCCCAGTAGACTAAGTAAAGTAAAGTGCCTGTATCTTTTTCTGGTGTCACAGTGTACATATATTCTCCTTTTTTATTGGGCACAGTTTCAGTGTGTTGTATTTTTAAAATTTGTTTATTGTTATTGTTATTGTTATAGGGATTCAAGAAATGGGAATTCCCGAGGCTATCACTCACGCTATAGAACAGCTGCCAATAGGTAAGCATCTAGAGTGTTAGCCAAGGCCAAAGCTCTTATTTAACTGATTGAAGATATACAGGGTCCATGAACTGTCAAAAAGTAGAGAGAAAACAACCACACTGCAACTTTGATGCAGGACTAAATAATAACCATTTTGAATAACTCCTTATCATTACTGCTTCAAACAGCTACCTGTCTGAATCTGATAGTCCTTTCGCTTTGCTTTCTTCATGCTAAGGAAGTTTGAACCCAAACTCACATTAGTAGTGTATGGTGAAAGTTTGTACTCAAAACGTTCTTCAAATCCGCGTGTAACTGTCCCAACATCTACTTAAACTAGCACCATTTTACCGCATTTACAGTATGTGGTGTTTCTCCCTTATAATATCCTGTTGGGATTTTTGAACTTCCTGCGTCATATCCAGAGCAGTGATGATTTGTCTTCGCTACTAGAGCCGGTGTGTTCTTCTACGTGCAACTCAGTAATACGTTTCGTTTCTTGCGGTGAAAAACAGTTGAACCGCCAGATGACCATGATCGCTCTTTTCTTTTTCTTGGAAAGATATAGATGTATTCGGCCATAGAAAGCCCTATTTAATAAGTAAACTCAAAGTATGGCGGACAGGCTGCCATTGCTCGTTCCAGGCCCAACACTTAATAGCTTTCTCAATGCATGAAGCACATTGTTTATTGTCATTCACTCAAATGAGCTTTTATTTAATTTTCGTTCACCGTGTTGTGTTTTGTGTACATTGGAGTGCTTAGAATGTAGTTTGTTCAGTATTGGCATTTGTTTCTCTTTCTTGCTTTCAGAAATGCAGCCACATTGTTACATGAACATTTTGTTAACTGGAGGGAGTTCCCTTTTTCCTGGAATGAAAGAAAGAGTGTAAGTAACTTATTTCTCTGTAAAGATTGGATTCTTTATTTCAGAGCTATAATTTTACCTGCAGTACACTTTGCCTGACTTCCTTACACCAAGTGATCAATTCATACGTACATTTACTGTACAGTGCATTAATACAGTTGACTCAAGCCTTTCTTTTTTTACATCATATAACCTAGCATCTATGTCAGTAAAATATGTGATAATGTAATCGTATCCGTCGTCATGTTCTTCTTTCAGTTTAATTTCATCTTGTAAAACAATAACTCAGGAGGCATAATTAACATAAGCTACATGTACATAGTTTCCTTAAGGCTTCCTCGCCATTGTTACCTCTATTCTTTCTATCTTTTTATGCTTTCATTGTAATAATGTGGTGTGGCAAAATAAAATCAGATGTTCAAATAACAGTGACGGTGATGGTAATGGTGATGTAATGATGATGATGTTCTATCATTAAGTATGAAACACAATATACATAATGATAAAACTGTAGATGATGCCGCAGCAGTCATGGTGAATTTGTTGCGGTTGTAAGTCGCTATGGAGGCTCATAGTTCGAGTAACAACGATTTGAAAAGAGGTGTCCAAATTTATGGTTCTTGAACATTCAGTGATTTCTTCTGTCTAATATTAACTTGATTCATTGTTGCCCTTTTTTTCTTTCGTTTTTTTTTAGATTTTCTGAGGTTCGATCTCTCGCTCCCTGTGATGTAGATGTCGCCGTTAATTGTCCCTCTCGGTGAGCCTTTATTTGATTCATTTAAAAAATGTATAATTTTTAATTCTGTTGCCTAAAATTAATATTATAGCCCAAAGATTTGTGCAAGGTCGTTATAGGGTTATCTCACGTTATGTCTTACCTTCCCACCATCTTTTATGGAGACGAAAAAGTCCCTCTTGGAAAAGCGGAAAGAGCCAGAAATTTACAGCAAAAGAGCAGCAATTTTTGAAGCTAAATACCGTAATGAAATTGCTGGATGTGGGACGGATCCAAGCGATAAATAAACGATCTTTGATTTAAATAAAATCGTGCCAAATAAATTTTCCTGTTTTTCCCCGCTTATAGCTTATTTGCCAGTTAATGACCAGTGTTTGGTTGTGGTTTCTGTGGGTTTTAAATTCATACCAAATAAGCTATTTTAGAAGCTTGATACCGAAATGAAATTGATACTGTAGGTGTGGAATGGACCCGAACTTCAAAGACCTTTGCATTGAATAAAATCATGGTGAATTATTTTTCTTGTTTCGGTTTGTACTTGGCTTATCTACCAATTATCGACCAGTATTCAATAAAACTGTTTCTGTTACAGGCCTGTAACTCACGCATGGGAAGGCGGGGTAGCTCTGTCCAAGACAGACGTGTTTCTGAACAAGATGTGTGTGACCAAAGCGGAATACGACGAGCATGGAAAGAACATATGCAGAGAGAAATTCGATTCTTGATATTTATTGCTACCTTTTGCTCCTGAGCTCGCAAGCCTGTAATGCTTGTGCTGCTTGTGCACCTTGGTCAAAGTACGCGACTTCAGAATGTGAGGATCTACGGTCCCACGTTACAGAGAGATCGGGAGGAAGCTAACTAGATATATATGCTTCATAGACATGCCTCAGCTGATTCCCAAGGCTAAGGGCATCTTGTGACGGGGCATATTGGATTGTGTTTTTTTATTGCTTCCGAACTACAAGTACTGAAGGTCAACACAAGAAAATATCAAAAGCGAACACTTCCTCGTGAAATTTTGTTGAATATCTGGAATTGGCGTCACAGTGTCCAACATTAGAGCTCCCCGGCTTGCGCGGGTTAATAGCAAAAACAAATTACAGCTTAATGGTTTTCATTTGAATCTCTACGTTTTAGGATTTCATCCGTAGACGCAAAACATACAACCACCTTGCACAGCATAATAAACCGCTCCACCAGAAAATGCTCGTCAGTACCTTCTATTTGAATGGTCACATTAGAGTTAAGGGTTTCATTCCATGACTTGAGAGTTAAAACCAGTTTATGCAGCATAACAAACAATATAAAGTGAAATAAACAGGCCCACAGGCAAGTAATGTGTCAGTAGCTCTCTACTGAATTGAATGGTGCGGTTGTCTATGGCCACGCATGATGAGGGCGAAAATGATTGGAACTTGAAAAGTTTAGGTTAACTTTTTTTTCAAGTTTCGTTGTGATGTCAAGAAAAATAGCCATAAAATAATACTAGTTCTTTTCCATCCAAGAAATAATTTGAAATCTACCTCTTCGTGTTACACGGGGCATTTACGTAACAGAAAAAGTACTTCCTCTTCCTGGCGTGACAGAACTCCTTTAAGTCTGCTGTTAGTAGATGACACGAAGCCATCATACAAACCGGATTTGTTGCATTAATATTAAAGCGTTGCATTGTATGGCCAAAAAACTGACGTCTGTTTGACGCAAAGGTTAATACCATGGTCAAGTTTTGTTGTCAAATACTCTACTACTGCACGCAAGACAATATTTGATACCTTTGGTTAAAAATGGCTAACACTGAAATGAATTGCAACATGGAAAAATTACCACCTTTTCAAGTTGTTTCCACCTATAAACAGAAATTGCTTATAGTACTTGTCATAGTCTGTTTTTTCGTTGAGAATTCACTTAATATTTTGTTCTCAGTAGTCTAACATTAATTTCGTGTTCCAGCAAATAATTGCGTCAGTAGTTTTGACCAAATACAGCTAAATCCCCGCGACATAATGGCCTCTAAATCCTACCTGTCAAGATCCGGCTACAGCTCTCAACAACAACAACAACAACAAGGTTTATTTGAACTGTAAAATTTAATTAAGTACAAATTAAACAGGAAAGAAATTAAAAATACATGCAGTTGCTGGTCACCCAAAATAACTAAAAAGCTAAACTAGTTGGGTGACCACCATATATTAATTGAAAATAAGTATTAGGTCAGAAAAGAGGCATTTTACATTTTACCGCCATCTTTGCTGACCGCTGACCCTTTGTTGTTATTTCTTAATATGAACGTGAAGTTATTTTCCAACTGAGGTCATTCTATGTATTAATAACCATTTTCTTCATAATTTTCATAAATTAAGATACGTCACTTGACTAATAGACTTTACTGATCAAACTCTGTATTCCCCTTACTTCTGTCTGGAGGTTCACTTCCGGCTCTTCGTGTATTCGAAGTTGTCGCTTCTTTTCCCAGTTACTTCCTCCTTCAGTTAAACTCCTAGATTCTGTCAAACGTCTGCCCAGAAAGTAGAAATGAGAATATTGGCATCGGTCAGTTTGAGGGATGGGCCGTTTATTAGAGAATTCAAGGGGAGTTTTCGCCAGTATTGTGTGCGACAGGCAGGGCGCACAGTGTTTGAAGTAAGTGCTTTGCCATCCTGCTGCGAGAATGGGTGCGTTCCCGGGTTTCCAGCCGTTGACTGTTGTTCTGATGTTGTGTCCACTTTCGTATCTGGCTGCAGGTAAGGCCACTGCAATGATTTCTTGCTAATTGAAACTTATTTTTCCTGTGAAGTTCCGGGTCCGAAAGAAGAGCTTCAAGGAAACGAGATTTGCTCAACTAAATTCCACGACAAACTAAAAACGAACTTGGTGATATAAATGTTCGAGTCGCGGACACCAGATCTAGTAAAGAGTAACGTTATTTACCCCAATATTGTAAGTGAATTTGGACGGACATGATTTCAATTCGTTGTCATTTTAAAGTTATTTTCCAACTGAGTGAGTTTATTTATGGCTATTTACCCCATTATTGTAAGTGAATTTGGACGGATTATGATTTCAATTTCTTGTCATTTTGTGAGCTTGAAATTGGCCATGTTCTAAACGAGTAAGGGCCTGGAAACGAATCCAAACTTCATTGAAAATCAATGAAATTGAACTAAATCGATTCTCACGTGAAAGGGTATCTCAAAATCATGATAAGCAGTTTCAGCAAGTCTGAGTATGTTTGGTTGAAAAGCCGCCAGATAACATGCATTTAAAACTTAAAAAATCCAATACAAATGTCTCTATTTCAGAAAGTGTGTCCCTCCAAACCATACAAA
This sequence comes from Pachyseris speciosa, assembly GCA_016490735.1. Classification (NCBI taxonomy): domain Eukaryota; kingdom Metazoa; phylum Cnidaria; class Anthozoa; order Scleractinia; family Pachyseridae; genus Pachyseris; species Pachyseris speciosa. The sequence continues at coordinate 825,232 of JAEMWC010000171.1, read as the reverse complement.
GTCTCTAATTTTTACAATTTTCAAATGCATTTTTTTCAGCTCCAATTCAACTGAACAGCGTCAAAGTTGGTTAGGTGGCCATTCTTGAGATGCTCTTTCATGAAGTGGAAAAAATTTTTTCCAATCGATAAATTTTAAAACCTCGTTCCCAGGCCCCTACTCGCTTAGAACATGGCCAATTGCCCGAACGTTCAATGGGTGCTCTCAATAGCTACAGACACGCAGTTACGTTTGCCGTTTTATTTATGCTATCAGTACAGTTTTGTGCGAAATAGATTCCCATAGAACTTCAATTTTTGATTTCTTTATAGGCTACAGTTGCATTCCCGCTAACAGCCACGCAACATGAAAATTCTAATTCAAAATAATCCAGTTTTGTGAAACCCTGGAAAAGTAACGAAATTACGGCTTAACATGTTTATTTCAATAGGACACCCTTCAGGATTTTTTTGGTGAGGAAACCCAATGCTAAAACTACAATAAATGATTCGCATCTTGGTTCTAATATTAAAAGACCTGAGCAAATCCTAAGTTGAATTTCGTAGAACAAAGTAAGGCTTTGATTCCCACCCCATATTTGACACTAGTTCATGCAATTTCTTTCAGGGCAAAATCTGTTCCAACGCGGAAAGGTCAACTTCACGGTGTCATCTTCAGGCCTGCTCCACTGCACGACTGTGCAATACCCGCAGGTATTTTCCAGCTCGAGCAATATCCGTGTCCTTGCATCCATCAGTCATGAAAATAAACCACCCAGTGTTCATGATTCAGCAGTGGCATGGACCACAGAAATAACGCAGAGTAATTTCAGTGTCTGTGTGTTGGAATCGGGAGTTGGAACAAACGGATCGGTTGTCGTGAACTGGGTTGCGTTTCGCGGCACGCCTTCTGGTGCACTTGACGGCACTGTCTCCTTCAATGCATTCACCAGCGGGACAAAGTGCAAAAGAGTTGACTATGCACAGGTATGGATCCGAATAATGTATCACTTTTAAATGTGCGTTAAGAAAACTTGAAACTGCTTGATGCGAAAACGATTTTTATTGAACATATATTAGCTCATCCACTTTACGTTGTATTATCAGTTCCTTAGTGATGAGTCTTTGTAAAATTGAAAAGGTATTTAGAAAGAAGGATTTAAAGAGACCAATCCAGCGTTTGACAATGGGACAGGGCATCCTTGGAGAGGAAAGAAAACAAAAAACAATTAATGATGTATGGAAACAAAGAGCCTTTTTATCGAAATCGAAAGAGGATTGAGCAGTGGAAAATCCGCTTTTCTAATCCACATTCCAAGAATGTTATCAGTCTCTGATAGCGTCTTGACGTTTATTCCACTCGTATTGCACCAAATAATCAAATCTGACTAAGAAGTCGTATATTCAAAATTGCTACAAACTGTCTCACATGGTTTCATAGTTGTTGAATGAGCGTGAAAGAAACAGCACCATTTTAACCTAATTTTTCGCCTGTGCATCACAATGGAAACAGCCCCTTAACAAATTAGGCCGGGGCAGAGAGTTTAAGAAGGCTAGTGCGAGTTTGATTTTTGACTTTTTTTCTTTTGGACAGAATTGTACCAACTCGATACTTTTCGTGACAGTTTGCTGATTGTAACCTTTAAAGAAATTTAGAGATGAAGATTATATGATTTTGTAAATCCAAGCTAACAACAAATTCTCTATTTCCCTTGCAGCGATTTCCTTCTGTTCCAAAAGTGCTCGCCACTGTACGTCACGCTGGCAGCAGCAGGCCACAGGACGCCGTAAACTTGTGGTTAGAGGAAACACAGGAAGACCATTTCCGAGTCTGCATTCGGGAGGTGAAAACATTCGACGGGAAACATCAGAACATACAAGTGGTAAGTAGCTTCATGGTGCTAGCGTGACACTCTGCACCGCGCAAGCTGAAGTGACCAGGAGTATCATAATCTGCACGTGCTCCAAGTGTTTTCATATTATATCTTTTGAAAAATACTTAACAAAGCGAACTTTTGTATAACAAGTTATGTCTAAAGGCAGCATTTAGAATCCATTATTGTTTCGCAGACGAATCTCCTCCATTGTACGTAACATGAGGGATTACAAAACTCTATAATCTGACCCATGTATTGGAATAAGTGACGTGACTAATGCAAATAACAACAAGAATTGAAGTTGCTATAATTATATTACGGGGTTATGACGAAATAAAAGTTATAAAAAGAGAGATAACCTTGTGCCAATCCTATGGAGTTTAGATGTTGAGACGATGAAATGTGTACATCGAATTCTCTCGTGAATATTCATATTTGTTTAAGGCCTCAATAAGAGGACATTAGGTAACATGTGAACTGTACCAAGTAGTAAGCAAAGTCCTTTCCTTTTCAGGACTGGTTGGCGTTTACACAGGGCATCGGGCAGCTGACATTTTACGGGAAACTCCAGTTTGAAAATGGTGGGGCTCCACTGGAACAAGACAACTTCGCATTTTGCAAGGTAGCGATCAGTTTTAAGAGGTAAAACAGGTCATTTAAAAGAAAATGTCAACTTCCAGTTCCATCTGAAGCAGTGCAAAGAAGGGTCACTTTATTTCAAGCGTGTAAATCGCATTGAATAATTTTTTTATTACTTACTTTGTTATTTATTTGTGTGTGTGTGTGTTTGTTTGTTTGTTTGTCTATTTATATCTTTAGTTATGTTTTTAACTTATTACAAACGTTCCCTACGAATGTTGCCTTTTTTTTAAATTCGATGCTTTCACATTTTGTTAAGAATAAAAGAAATATATTGCTCGTGTCTGATGAACATAATGAATGTTTAAAGCAATACACAGCTTAAAGGAAAGTGAGCTTTAATATGTAGTCACTAAACGTAAAGCTTACGAAGGCACATTTGCTAACCTTAGCTTGTTCCATAAACAGGTTTTCAACTTTAGTGAGACGTTTTATGCACCTCCTGTAGTCATGGTAACAGTCAATCACCTTTATGATAGCACAAATGTGTACTCTGTTAAGCCAGAAAACAACGTCCTCAGCACATGGATAGAGGTGAGCTAGCAATACCCCTCTTCCTTTATAATCTAAATCACCAGATAATTTTTTGTAAGACGAAATGAACTCGGAAAATGAATTACAAACCACTCGCTTATCCCATTACAACCACATGTACAATACGGCACTTACAGCAGCAGCTCTTAATTGTACTCACTCTTGGAGCGAAGAAAATTAAAATTGAAGAATAACTAATCTAGATGAAAAGCTCAAGTTCTTATACTCAAAATGTTAATTAAATTCTGGAAGAAGTGAAGAGGTATCGCTCCAGTTTTTTCGCCAACTGTGCCAAAGATGGGTGAGTTATTTATAAATTACGCTCACCACGTTAGATTAATTCCAAAGCTTTGATAAAAACGGTAGTTTTGTGGAACACTTGATTTTAATCAAGTGTCAAATTACTACAAGAAACTACGTTTATGAATGTGTCGCCAAGATAATTTCAGTTATTTATGTCTTTTGAGCATAAGCGTGACTAGGGTCTAATTAGCCGCGAAGGTTTTTAAAGTGCCTATGAAATAAAAAAACAAGTTTGGTTTATTTGTTTGTTCATGTCGTTATTAAACCAAAAACCCGGTTTGAAACGCCCGAAACCTTCTCCATGTAAGATATTTCTGGCCTGAAAGTTTGCATTTGACCGATTTCGAGTGTCTCCATCTTGCGCTCGGTCAAACACTCAGATTACACCGGAAATGACGTACTTGGTGGTTCCACAGACATCAGCTTCATGGCGGAGAAGGGAAGAAACAGGGGCACCCAACGAGCCAAAGCAGCCACAAGCTGTGTAAAGGCATTTTTAAGTACATTATGGTGCTTGAAGTCTGTTTAAAGTGATGTTTTGGTTAGCTAGAAAACTTTGATCTGTTCGGATTCCCTAGCTGAAATGTTAATTGCCCGAACGTTTTAGGGAAAAAAATCTTTCTTTGAGAAAATACTAGTTGAAGTTAACTTTCTAGGGAACCTTTTTTTCTTTCCGAAATTGCTAGCTGACGTTTTTTACTGCCAAGACAGCAATAACAACCTTTCCGAAAACCTCAGGGGTTATGATTTCCACATTACGAATATTTTAGGCCACGTTTTACTTACGAAAATCCGAGTGCACTCTTTAATCGACGCCGAAAGCCTTAGGCGAACTACTCTCCACCGAACAGATATCTACCGAAACTTGTGGTTGGGTGCCCCTGAAGAAAGAAAGGTTGCATTAACTATTCTGACTATTGCTCTGCCGGTAGACCAAATCTTGCAAATTGTGGCAACAAGACTGGATCACCGGGAATTCCAATGCATTACTTTCACCCTGAAGAAAATTTTCGGGATGAATGGACTCGATTTGTCCGCCTTCATCGAAAAGATTTCATCCCGAAGAAGAGCTCTTGTTTGTGTTTGAACAGTGGATTTCGAGGAAAGCTGTTTTGAGCACAAGCCCGTCCTTGTGCAGACTGACAATGATTAAACCATTGAGTTGAAGAGAAACCTAATTAAAGGCTCCATTCTTAAGTCTCCTCTAACTGACCGAAAGCGACGGAAAGTAAGTGAGAACTTGGTATCATTGAAGTAAAAGATTGCCGCGTGTTATCGGTATTTGATATGTGCAGGCCCACAAATGACAGATATTTTAAAATATGTTAGCTTCGTGCCTTCGTTGTTTGGAACAGTCCAGGCGTTCTTGGTTTGGAAACAGAAAAAAGGAGAGCTAGTCATTTGGCTGTTCTGACTTGGGATGTTTTCATTTTCACACGGCGAAGATGAGTTTTCGTCCTGTATTTTTGCATTGAAGTGTTCATTTTAAAATATATTTCGAAAACTGAACTCAGCTCTGAATTTGTAGTGACTGAAGGTGAGAACAATAAGTGGCCATGGTTTGCAAATATTATGTCGACTCAAAGCAAATGCTATAGGGGTTGAGTGAGTATCGATTTCTGAATTTGTTTGCGTAAACAAGCACGCTTGTTTCGGTTTAATCTGTACCGCGTGTTTATGTCGAATCACGCTATTGTGAATTCGGTTCATTAGCTTGAAGAACGAAAAATATATGTAGCGCGTGCTTTCATGTCGACTCACACTATCAATTATTGTGAATTTGGTTTATTGGCTTAAAGAACGAGGAATATGATATATGTAGCGCGCGTGTTTTCATATCTAATCGCCCTATCAATTTAATATTGTGAATTCATTTTGATGTTTTAATTACTTTCGAGTGAATTTACTCATTTCGGCACTTGTTTCAGTTTAATGGCTTAAAGAACGAAGAATATTACATATGTAGCGCGTGTGTTTTCATGTCGAATCACGTCTATCAATTATTGTGAATTCATTTTGATGTTTCAATTTTTCTGCGTACCGCGTAGCCGCGGAGCCAGCTACCTAGAAGTCTGAGTAGAATTTTACTTTCTGCGTAACGCGTAGCCGGCTGCGTGGAAAATTGTTTGAGTGGCAGGGCATTCTGCAGTTAAGCCGTCCTTCGAATCAGCTTTGCAGAACTGCTGGACATAGGCCATCCTCACTGTCCTCTTCCGTATCTTCTTCATCGCTTGTATGGGCAAGTGGCTCTTCGGCGTACGTTTTGGAATGTCCAACCACTTCCATTTCGTCCGGTGTTTCGCTTTCTGATTCTTCTCCGCTCGATTTATTAGACGTATTCGAGTCCACAGAAGACAAAATATCGTCACTTTCAGACATGGTTGCCGCTTTCCAACGAACAACTAGCAAATATAATCTCAACAAAATCTCGACTGAACTTGCGGAGCTCACTGAATCGCAAGAGAGATGAAAATGTAATCAACTCTTCAGAACCACCAACTACGTTATCAACGCAAAACTCGTTACCAGTCTCCAAAGACACCATTTTTGAGGCAATTTGGACAGTAAAAAATCCGATTTTATTTTCTCTACGTAAAATTTAATCTGCCATTCTTGAAAGAGGACACTTAGACCTGTAAATTTGTGCAAAACATTTTTTAACTTCATAGGCACTTTAAAGGTGATGTGGCTGGTGTCGGGTCACCTCCGTTCCTGATCTAGTCATTTTGCTAGATTAAGAGTCTTCCCTGTTCTTATTACAGGAAATAACAATTTCATATTTTCGGGTGTGCGTCAAAGATCTGGCAGGAATGGAGAGTCAACATGACCCAGTTACCGTTGATTACGCAGTTACTGGAGGTAAATAAGCAACATGAAAGAACAGCTTACTTATACTTATTTCATTCATTTTTAATTATTGTATTTAATTTTAAACCGCTTTTAATCATGCACGCCATGGATAATGCGCTGTATAAGTTTTAATTATTATTATTGTTGTTATTATTATTATTATTATTATTATTATTATTATTATTATTATTATTATTATTATTATTATTATTATAACTTGAAGTTGACTCAACTTACCGCTTGAGAATACCGCGTGTATGTTCAAAGTAATGTATTCAACTTGTGTATATATTTCCCAATTTTAATCCGAGGCACCTTGGTTTTCATATATCAACTTTTATTTCTTCTTTCGGTTGAAAAATAACGACATGAAGACTGTTTTGCATCCTTTGTTTTACAGATCTTGATCCATGCATCAATGTTTCCTGCAAATATTTTGCTGTTTGCAAAGCATTTGGCCCCAGAGACGCGCGGTGCATATGCGTCGATAACTGCCCGTTGTTTGAAGAGCCTGTGTGTTCCTCTAATGGTACCACATACGACAATTTGTGTGTGTTCCAACGAGAAATGTGCCATCTGAAAGCAAACTTTACTGTTTATCACCCTGGTGACTGTACAGGTGATGTCCCCTTACTCTCTTCTTTCAACAGATATAGGAAAATAATTATAATAAACAAACACAGTACTTAAGAGTAACAATTGAGACTAATGAATGTTAGCCAGAGAATGAATATGAGATTCTCAACGCTATTCCACCCCACCCCTCCCCCAAAAAAGCTTTGTTGTAAAGGTGTAGTACTAAACAAGTCATGAATAAGAGCTAAAGGAAAAAAAAACAACACTGAATCCCGGGAGGGAATTGATCCCATGATCTCTTGCAAACAAACACGTCACTATGTTCAACAGTTCATCAAATGACGATGGCATGATACTAGCGACCTGTTAACATTCCTTTCTCTATTATTTCAAGATAATTTAAAGGAAATTCACAATATTTAAAAACATGTTTCAACAGAAACTTTTGTCATCTTCAGTTTAAATTACAAAGTACAGAGTTGAATATACAGTGTGCGCAAAATGCTAATTAGCTGCAAGAACAAAAAGGAAACATGGCAATGTATAACATTACAAAAAAAGTTTTAAATTAACATGATAAAGTTGATGATTTGGTGTAGGTTTTTCCCCATTGAATATGAAAATCAATATAAACATATCAAGATAATGCTTAAAAAATACATCTTTTATACTTATCATCAATGTAGTATCAACATCGTCCACTTTTAAGATAAGTGAAGATAGTCGGACAGAGAACAAGTGTATGTTGTCGCATTTTTTCTTGTAGAAACTTCACAACAGTCCTGTGTAATTGTCCTGTACTGACAAGTCTTATATGAATACAATATTTGTACTCTCATAATCTTATTAAGAATAAAACTGGTATATAATAACTTCTCACTCGTTACTTTTTTCAGGGTTCCCTTCCCAAAATGGCCGCCATCGCCTTCATCACAGCCCAGTGTGGGCTGAAGCAGTTTGTGAACAAGTTCCACTGGCTCCTTACGTCTTCTATCCTGACAAACCTGTTCACATACAGGTTTCTGTCAATCATGTGAACTTCTCAGACCCTGGCTATGTCCACGAAGCCGTAGTGGCCTGGGTTGAAGGAATTTTGGAAAATAATTTTACAGTCTGTGTTACACAGGCAGGAAGAAACGAGAAGAGAAATGGAGAAACGTTTGCTACAATTGACTGGCTTGCCTACCAGGGGCCCCTGACGGGGGAGTGTCTGGTGAAATGGACATGCCGACTTGGTGGACTGGAACGAGTTGCCGCACAGTGTCACTTCCGTTGGTAGGAGACAAATTCGTGTGGTTTTATTTCTGTTTCGAAAGATTAAATATATTTTATTTGCAACATCCGGTTCAGAAACAGGCTAAATCCTTACACTGAACTGCAGTCAGTGTACTGTAGAGTATATCTTTACCAAGTAAGCAACGAAATTAGGATCACAACTTTAACGTTTCTCTGAAACAAAAAGTCACGTGACCTGAGTATGGAGAGTTATTGACGAAATTCGTTTCTTATCTGCTTGGCAAAATGTGATGTTAGCCTTTGGTGTTTTCCGAAAGGCCCCCTGCATGCCACAGAACGTCTATTTCACTAGAAGCCGACCAAAGGTGCGTCTTAATGTCGTTTTGAAAATATTTAATCGCCGATACAACAACAATAACGATAGATCAACATCGAGGCTTAGAAATTACTTGTGTTAGCAAAAGAATAACTGAGACAAATTTTGGTCAAACGATAGTTGAATAAGAAATAGTAATTGTTGCACCACTTAGATTATGCTTGAAGCTGGAAAGAGGGGAAATTTATTTTTGAAATCGTTTGAACAAGGGTAATGACTATAAAATATTAGGCATTTATTAAAAACACCTAGTTTTCTATTGATAACCGTACCTTTGTTCTTTTCCTTGATCAAAGAGCAAGTTTACTACAGCGCCCACGGTTCTAGTGTCAGCGGAGCATGAAAGGCGTGGCGTTAAGCATGATGCTTCCTCTGTGTGGTTAGAAGATATCACGACAACTTCATTCAGGGTCTGCGTCCGAGAATTGCAAAACTTTGACGGTGTTCATCAAAGCATCCATATTGTAAGTGTCTGTAATTGTTTTCCAGTAACATTTGCTTACGTTCGAGCCAAAATTCAAACAAAGGAGTTTTAGATACACACCAACGAATTGAATCGAAGAACACTCGTAATTTTAGTTTCAAAGGGAAAAACGTTCATTTTCTGTTCTCGTGGTTCTTATCATTCTCGCTTTATACAACACTAGCACACTGAATAACCCATTTAAATTTTCATAGCCTTGCATTGGGTGTCGTACCCACATCGTATTACTTCTTTCGTAAAAGTTAAAAATTTTGACCGTTGGTCCCATGAAAGTATTGACAACGTAATAAAAGATGGTGTTTCTTCTTTTGACAGAATTGGATGGCGTTTGAAGAGCTTCACCGACCTCTATTTAGAGAGCATGGCTCTATATACTTCTCTAATAGAAATAATCCATCTCAAGATTTGAACTACGCTTTCTGTGAGGTAAGTGCATCATTTTCCTCTTGCCTGTTTGTCAACTGATGGTCCAGTCAACTTTGAAATCCGTTCGTATTTTTTTTGTGTGTATGTGGTAATCAGTTCTTACCCGTCCTGTATACCTCTTCATTCTTCTTGTTAGGTCTCCTTACTTTCTTACCATGTCTATCCCGATCCGATCGTTTCTTTTTCTCCTTTGTTTTCCATTCCTTTCATGTTCTTTCTTTTTTCCTTCCTTCCTTCCTTCCATCCTCCCTTTCTTTCAGGGAGAAGAATCTATCATCAGTGTCAAAACCATTTTCATAAATTAAAACAATGGTCTGCCCTTTTGGCCCTGTCTTCTCTGTCCTCTTCCTCTTCTGGCATCTGTCAAGCCTCTGGGTAGAAAACAAACCTCATACTCCCCTCTTGTTCTGTTTTGTCTGTTTGTTAGATGATATTGTGTTGTTTCCCACCCTGAGGAAATCCTGCTCCCAAGTCTCTGCTCTTCCATATATCATCAGGTGCCATCTTGCTCTCTTACTGCTAGTTGCTGTAACTGAAAATGGTTGTGGTGGAATACAACAAAATTAAACTTGAGGAAGTACAAGTAGTGTTAAACCTGCATGTACGTACTGGTTGAGTTTAACGCTACTCTAATCTCTAATATCAGAGACGTATGTCAGAGTGTCACTTGCTTCTAAGACATATTACAAATTAGATGTTTTAGAACCAGTGGCGATGAAATTGATCACAGTATCTTATAAGAAAACATTTTAACCAAGAAAAAAAAAGGTGCCATAGTCACCTCATTCAGGTGAGAGGGGGGGGGGGGGGGGGGGGGCATATACTACTGTCTATAAAACTATAAAATGGAAATTGAACCCAAAAAACTTGGTATCAAGGCCTTTTTTTAACCATGTTTCATTGGTTTTACTTTGTGCTTTGTTAGATACTACGAATGAATAATGAGAGATTTGCTGTTCCTGAGCTACTGTTTCATCCCTCTGATATAGGTAAGGTGATCAGCTGTCCCAGTTGTTTGAGCTATACATAGGATGGGATGCTATGGTTATATGCAGTTCAAAGACAGACACTAGGGATGGTCACTGTCAGAGTTTTGTTACGTCCCTAGTGGTTCTTGTACGTCCCACAGAATCAGAGAATTATGAAGAGTTGTGAGACGGGACTTACGGTTTATCGTCCTTATCCGAGAAGACTAGAAAGTCTAGCCATTTGTAGATGTCATTACAAAGGCAGCACTTTCTTCTCAATTATTTAAAGACCCTGAGACAGTGTTGGTCCGGCCGGGTTTGAACCCGCCACCTCCCGCACAGTAGTCCGGTGCTCTACCACTTAGCTAACCGGTCGGCGGTTAGTGCCAACCTGTAGTTTCAGTGTGTTGTATTTTTAAAATTTGTTTATTGTTATAATTGTTATTGTTATAGGGATTCAAGAAATGGGAATTCCTGAGGCTATCACTCACGCTATAGAACAGCTGCCAATAGGTAAGCTTCTAAAGTGTTAGCCAAGGCCAAAGCTTTTATTTAACTGATTCAAGATAATTATACGTGGTTTATGAACTCTAAAAAAGTAGTAAGAGAGAAAACAACCACAATGCAACTTTGATGCTGGACTAAATAATAACCATTTTGAAAAACTCCTAAATCATTTCTGCTTCAAACAGCTACCTGTCTGAATCTAATAGTCCTTTCGCTTTGCTTTCTTCATGCTAAGGAAGTTTGAACCCAAACTCACAGTAGTGTATGGTGAAAGTTTGTACTCAAAACGTTCTTCAAATCCGTGTGTAACTGTCCCAACATCTACTTAAACTAGCACCATTTTACTGCATTTATGTGGTGTTTCTCTCTTATGAGATCCTGTTGGGATTTTTGAACTTCCTGCGTCATATTCAGAGCAGTGATGATTTCGTCTTCGCTACTAGAGCCGGCGTGTTCTTCTTCGTGCAACTCAGTAATACGTTTCGTTTCTTGCGGTGAACAAACAGTTGAACCGCCAGATGACCATGATCGCTCTTTTCTTTTTCTTGGAAAGATATAGATGTATTCGGCCATAGAAAGCCCATTTAATAAGTAAAGTCAAAGTATGGCGGTTAGGCCGCCATTGCTCGTTCCAGGCCCAACACTTGATAGCTTTCTCAATGCATGAAGCACATTGTTTATTGTCATTCACTCAAATGAGCTTTTGCTTAATTTTCGTTCACCGTATTGTGTTTTGTGTACATTGGAGTGCTTAGAATGTAGTTTGTTCAGTATTGGCATTTGTTTCTCTTTCTTGCGTTCAGAAATGCAGCCACATTGTTACATGAACATTTTGTTAACTGGAGGGAATTCCCTTTTTCCTGGAATGAAAGAAAGAGTGTAAGTAACTTATTTCTCTGTAAAGATTGGATTCTTTATTTCAGAGCTATAATTTTACCTGCAGTACACTTTGCCTGACTTCCTTACACCAAGTGATCAATTCATACGTACATTTACTGTACAGTGCATTAATACAGTTGACTCAAGCCTTTCTTTTTTTACATCATATAACCTAGCATCTATGTCAGTTAGGCCCGGTTCATACGTCGCATTTCTGCCGTGTCGAATGCAATTGAGACAATAGATAATGAGATGATTTGCCTCATTATCTTTTGTTTGAATTGCATTCGACACGGCAGAAATGCGACGTATGAACCGGGCCTTATATATGTGATAATGTAATCTTATCCGTCGTCATGTTCTTCTTTCAGTTTAATTTCATCTTGTAAAACAATAACTCAGGAGGCATAATTAACATAAGCTACATGTACATAGTTTCCTTAAGGCTTCCTCGCCATTGTTTCCTCTATTCTTTCTATCTTTTTATGCTTTCATTGTAATAATGTGGTGTGGCAAAATAAAATCAGATGTTGAAATAACAGTGACGGTGATGGTAATGGTGATGTAATGATGATGATGTTCTATCATTAAGTATGCTCATAGTTCGAGTAACAACGATTTGAAAAGAAGTGTCCAAATTTATGGTTCTTGAACATTCAGTGATTTCTTCTGTCTAATATTAACTTGATTCATTGTTGCCCTTTTTTTCTTTCGTTTTTTTTTAGATTTTCTGAGGTTCGATCTCTCGCTCCCTGTGATGTAGATGTCGCCGTTCATTGTCCCTCTCGGTGAGCCTTTATGTGATTCATTTAAAAAATGTATAATTTTTAATTCTGTTGCCTAAAATTAATATTATAGCCCAAAGATTTGTGCAAGGTCGTTATAGGGTTATCTCACGTTGTCTTACCTTCCCACCATCTTTTATGGAGACGAAAAAGTCCCTCTTGGAAAAGCGGAAAGAGCCAGAAATTTACAGCAAAAGAGCAGCAATTTTTGAAGCTAAATACCGTAATGAAATTGCTGGATGTGGGACGGATCCAAGCGATAAATAAACGATCTTTGATTTAAATAAAATCGTGCCAAATAAATTTTCCTGTTTTGCCCCGCTTATAGCTTATTTGCCAGTTAATGACCAGTGTTTGGTTGTGGTTTCTGTGGGTTTTAAATTCATACCAAATAAGCTATTTTAGAAGCTTGATACCGAAATGAAATTGATACTGTAGGTGTGGAATGGACCCGAACTTCAAAGACCTTTGCATTGAATAAAATCATGGTGAATTATTTTTCTTGTTTCGGTTTGTACTTGGCTTATCTACCAATTATCGACCAGTATTCAATAAAACTGTTTCTGTTACAGGCCTGTAACTCACGCATGGGAAGGCGGGGTAGCTCTGTCCAAGACAGACGTGTTTCTGAACAAGATGTGTGTGACCAAAGCGGAATACGACGAGCATGGAAAGAAGATATGCAGAGAGAAATTCGATTCTTGATATTTATTGCTACCTTTTGCTCCTGAGCTCGCAAGCCTGTAATGCTTGTGCTGCTTGTACACCTTGGTCAAAGTACGCGACTTCAGAATGTGAGGATCTACGGTCCCACGTTACAGAGAGATCGGGAGGAAGCTAACTAGATATATATGCTTCATAGACATGCCTCAGCTGATTCCCAAGGCTAAGGGCATCTTGTGACGGGGCATATTGGATTGTGTTTTTTTATTGCTTCCGAACTACAAGTACTGAAGGTCAACACAAGAAAATATCAAAAGCGAACACTTCCTCGTGAAATTTTGTTGAATATCTGGAATTGGCGTCACAGTGTCCAACATTAGAGCTCCCCGCCTTGCGCGGGTTAATAGCAAAAACAAATTACAGCTTAATGGTTTTCATTTGAATCTCTACGTTTTAGGATTTCATCCGTAGACGCAAAACATACAACCACCTTGCACAGCATAATAAACCGCTCCACCAGAAAATGCTCGTCAGTACCTTCTATTTGAATGGTCACATTAGAGTTAAGGGTTCCATTCCATGACTTGAGAGTTAAAACCAGTTTATGCAGCATAACAAACAATATAAAGTGAAATAAACAGGCCCACAGGCAAGTAATGTGTCAGTAGCTCTCTACTGAATTGAATGGTGCGGTTGTCTATGGCCACGCATGATGAGGACGAAAATGATTGGAACTTGAAAAAGTAAGGTTAACTTTTTTTCAAGTTTCGTTATTGTGTCAAGAAAAATAGCCATAAAATAATACTAGTTCTTTTCCACCCAAGAAATAATTTGAAATCTACCTCTCTGTGTTACACGGGTCATTTACGTAATAGAAAAAGTACTTCCTCGCACCGAATTGGCGTGACAGAACTCCTTTAAGTCTGCTGTTAGTAGATGGCACGAAGCCATCATACAAACCGTATTTGTTGCATTAATATTAAAGCGTCGCATTGTATGGCCAAAAAACTGACGTATGGTCAAGTTTTGTTGTCAAATACTCTACTACTGCACGCAAGACAATATTTGATACGTTTGGTTAAAAATGGCTAACACTGAAATGAATTGCAACTTGAAAAAATTACCACCTTTTCAAGTTGTTTCCACTTATAGGCAGAAATTGCTTATAGTACTTGTCATAGTCTGCTGTTTCGTTGAGAATTCACTTGATATTTTGTTCTCAGTACTTAGTCTAACATTAATTTGGTGTTCCAGCAAATAATTGCGTCAGTAGTTTTGACCAAATACAGCGAAATCCCCGCGACATAATGGCCTCTAAATCCTACCTGTCAAGATCCAGCTACAGCTCTCCTGTTATTATTTCTTAATATGAACGTGAATTTATTTTCCAACTGAGGTCATTCTATGTATTAATAACCATTTTCTTCATAATTTTCATAAATTAAGATACGTCACTTGACTAATAGACTTTACTGATCAAACTCTGTATTACCCTTACTTCTGTCTGGAGGTTCACTTCCGGCTCTTCGTGTATTCGAAGTTGTCGCTTCTTTTCCCAGTTACTTCCTCCTTCAGTTAAACTCCTAGATTCTGTCAAACTTTTACCCAGAAAGTAGAAATGAGAATATTGGCATCGGTCAGTTTGAGGGATGGGCCGCTTATTAGAGAATTCAAGGGGAGTTTTCGCCAGTATTGTGTGCGACAGGCAGGGCGCACAGTGTTTAGAGTAAGTGCTTTGCCATCCTGCTGCGAGAATGGGGGCGTTCCCGGGTTTCCAGCCGTTGACTGTTCTTCTGATGTTGTGTCCGCTTTCGTATCTGGCTGCAGGTAAGGCCACTTCAGTGATTTCTTGCTAATTGAATCTTATTTTTGCTATGAAGTTCCGGGTCCGAAAGAAACGTTTCAAGGAAACGAGATTTGCCCAACTAAATTCCACGACAAACTAAAAGTGAACTTGGTTATATAAATGTTCGAGTCGCGAACACCTGATCTAGTAAAGAGTAACGTTATTTACCCCAATATTGTAAGTGAATTTGGACAGATATGATTTCAATTTCTTGTCATTTTGAAGTTATTTTCCAACTGAGTGAGTTTATTTATGGCTATTTACCCCATTATTGTAAGTGAATTTGGACGGATTGTGATTTCAATTTCTTGTCATTTTGTGAGCTTGAAATTGGCTGAAAACGTTCAGTGGGTGCTCTCAATAGCTACATACACTCAGTTACATTTGCCGTTTTATTTATGCTATCAGTACAGTTTTGTGCGAAATAGATTCCCGTTGAACTTCCATTTTTGATTTCATTACAGGCTGCAACGGTTGCATTCCCGCTAACAGCCACGCAACATGAAAATTCTACATAAGAACTCAAAATAATCCAGTTTTGGGCAACCCTGGAGAAATACCGAAATTACTGCTTAACATTTTTATTTTAATAGGACTGACCCTTCAGGAGTTTTTTGCTGAGGAGACCCAGTGCTAAAACTACAATAAATGATTCGCATCTTGGTTCTAATATTAAAAGAGCGGAGGAAATCCTAATTTGAATTTCGTAGGACAAGTAAGGCTTTGATACCCACCCCCTATCTGACACTAGTTCATACAATTTCTTTCAGGGCAAAATCTGTTCCAACACGGAAAGGTCAACTTCACCGTGTCATCTTCAGGCCTGCTCCACTGCACGACTGTACAATACCCGCAGGTATTTTCCAGCTCAAGCAATATCCGTGTCCTTGCATCCATCAGCCATGAAAATAAACCACCCAGTGTTCATGATTCAGCAGTGGTATGGACCACAGAAATAACACAGAGTAATTTCCACGTTTGTGTGTTGGAATCGGGAGTTGGAACAAACGGATCGGTTGTCGTGAACTGGGTTGCGTTTCGCGGTACGCCTTCTGGTGCACTTGACAGCACTGTCTCCTTCAATGCATTCACCAGTGGGACAAAGTGCAAAAGAGTTGACTATGCACAGGTATGGATCCGAATAATGTATCACTTTTAAATGTGTGTTAAGAAAACTTGAAACTACTTGATAGTCATCTGTCACAAGGAAGATTCAGCGAAAACGATTTTCTAAGAATCTGTCGTCCTTAGTGAACATATATTAGCTCATCCACTTTACGTTGTGTTATCTGTCTCTTATGAGTCTTTGTAAAATTGAAAAGGTATTTAGAAAGCTGGATTTAAAGAGACCAATCCAGCGCTTGACAATTTGACAGGGCACCCTTGGAGAGGACAAAAAAAAAACGTATGGAAACAAATAGCCTTTTTATCGAAATCGAAAGAGGATTGAGCAGTAGAAAATCCGCTTTTCTAATCCACATTCCAAGAATATTATCACTCTCTGATAGCGTCTTGACGCTTATTCCACTCGTATTGCACCAATTAATCAAATCTGACTACAACCTTTTTTACGTGGTTTCATAGTTGTTTAATGAACATGAAAGAAACAGCACCATTTTACCCTATTTTTTTTTCGCCTGTGCATCGCAATGGAAGCCCAGCCCCTTAACAAATTAGGCCGGGGTAGGGCGTTTAAGAAGGTTAGTGTGAGTTTGATTTTTTACTTGTTTTCTTTTGGGCAGAATTGTACCAACTCGATACTTTTCGTGACAGTTTGCTCTGACGTTTAACCTTTAAAGAGATTTAGGGATGAAGATTATATTTGTAAATCCAAGCTAACAACAAATACTCTGTTTCCCTTGCAGCGATTTCCCACTGTTCCAAAAGTGCTCGCCACTGTACGTCACGCTGGCAGCAGCAGGTCACAGGACGCTGTAAACTTGTGGTTAGAGGAAACACAGGAAGACCATTGCCGAGTCTGTATTCGAGAGGTGAAAACATTCGACGGGAAGCATCAGAACATACAAGTGGTAAGTAGCTTCATGGTGCTAGCGTGACATTCTGCACCGCTCAAGCTGAAGTGACCAGGAGTATCATAATCTGCACGTGCTGCAAGTGTGGCACGTGGTATCTTTTGAAAACTATTTACCAAAGCGAAATTTTGTATAACAAGGTACAGTCGAACCTCTCTAATACGGAAATTTGGTTTATCAACGGAGTTGATAATGTAAATTGACCACCGTACAGGGATTCGATTAGCTGACGTTTCGAGCGTTAGCCCTTCGTCGGAGCGAATCGAGGAATTGTGGGTTGTGTATGGTTTATATACAGGAAATGGAGCTACGCTATTGGTGGTAACATGGTAACGTGAAAAACATGAATAAATTAATTGAATGAAAAGCGCTCGTTGACACCGTGGGGATTAAGAGTGCCAATTTGAAAGATCAGTTTTTGCTCGAGATTTTTACGGCTTTCCGTGGTACCTTGATGTAGGGAAAGGCCGGAGATCGACATGTGTTGTTTGGAATGGTTAGGGAGATTAAAATGCCGAGCGACAGGTTTGGATGCGTCTTTGTCATCTTTCTCAACATCACGAAGATGTTCTCGAAATCGGTCACCTAGTCGTCTTCCTGTTTCGCCGATGTATAACTTTTTGCATAATGTGCAGGTTATGCAATAGATAACATTTGCGGAGGTACACGTGAAACGATCAGTGATCTTAACAGATCGCTTAGGGCCCGATATTTTGTCAGTGTTTTGAATGAAAGGACAAGTTTTGCATCGCGAGCGCGCGCATTGCCGGCT